>JAKCPI010006508.1:0-141019 GCA_023213315.1 Euborellia annulipes | reverse complement strand
TTTTTTTTGATAAATTTTGACTAGTTATATATTTAAACTTTGAAGTAATAAATTTTAAGAATTTAACTCGATAAGGAAGGACCTTAAGAACGGAAATATATTTCTCTTTTTTTTTCTGCCATCATTTTTGGATATCACTAAATTTATATCTAAGTAACTCAGGATACTTTTATTTCATAGAGTAATAACATTAAAAAAATCTTTATTACCAATAAAAAAATTCTATCCATCATTTTAAAAATTTTTTTATTCTTTTAGACAATACAGACAGTATGATAGTGCTTAAAAGATAAACATATAAATGGTGATATTTAAAAAAATTCCCTTTCCATTAGAGTGGTGAAACAATCCTCAAGGAGGGGAGGGAGGGGAGGCTCTTCCTTGAGTTAAACGATCAAGTTAATTAAATTCTTCAATTTATTTTTTTGAAATTTAATCGAAAAGACGTTAAAATGTCAAATACTATATTTTATCCTTGTTCTCTGGTATGCGAAGTTATATATCGGTGGGTGGAGCTTTAGGGTGTGGGGGTGGTGGTGCTGACACGACATTGCTTCAGCGGTTTTTTTTTTTTTTTTCATCCCCATCAGCTGACACCCATCACGTCGACGTATGCACGCGTGTATCAATGGATGAGGAATACTTGTAAAAGTGAGCGCTGAAAATTCTTGTAATTCATTTGGAGGCCAACCAAATGGAAGAAACGAGGTGGAATTCAGCATCCCTCACACCCTTTCTTTCTGTCTCTATTCCATCACCACCTGAGGGCGACGAGCAGCGCTACTTAAACGAAAAATTGTTCCCTCTTAAAAAGTTCTGAACTCGAAGATTCTTTTGAGAAATAACTTGCCATTAGTTCAATTTTCTTTCTTTTTTTTTATCATATCTCTCTCCCTCTATAGATATAAATTTGTTTAAAAAGGCGAAAATAAAACCTTTTTCCTCTAAAATTCCATGCACGGTTTTTCGATATAACTTGAATTATTAAAGGATTTTGTAACAAATATTTCTCAAAGAGAAAGCTTCTAATATACTAACAGAGAAATTAGATAGTGAGAGTTAATCCTCTCCTCGCTCCCTCCCCCTCCATATTTTTGCATTTTAATGAATTCATTAACAAACATTGTATATGGAATAAACACCAAGCTTATATTTCATTCGCGTTAGTAGTTTTATCTTTTTTAATATAAATTAATTATTTCATTAAAAGAAATTTTTAGTTAAAACCACAAATTTTAGACAATAAATTTTGTTTAAAATAAATATTTGATCAAAGAGTTGAGAAAAAAACTATAGAAGGGAGAGAATTTAATTAGATTAATTTTAAAAAATGAAACATTTTGCGGAGTAATATTGAATATATTCTTTTTTTTTTTATTTTTGCTTTAGCCACGGGCTATACAGAATAATATATTTAAATTATAACTCAAAATAATTTTATACAATAATGTGATTTTTTTAGGAAATAATTTGTTAAATTAATAAAAGAAATAATAAAAGTCCGCTGGTTGCGAAAGCTGGAAGTCTGCACCTTCTAGTCTAGAAGGTGCAGATATGCCCAATTAAATAAATAAAAGTTATAATATGTTTGAATGCCGGGTGCCATCTAGGTTAAGGGGTCGTCCACATATTACGTAACGCTTTTTTTTCATCCCTCCCCCCTGTCACAGTTAGTCACATACAAACAAACCCCTTACATTATTATGTCACTACAGAACTCCCCTCCCCGAATAAAATTTCTTATACAAAATTCATATCATTTTACCTTTTTAAAGTGAAACTTTTATTTGATGGCCTCAAATTCTTTCGCTCTTCTATCAGTATGTCGCTTTACAAGCCGTGACGTCAAAGTTCGTGACGCTACATGCCATGACGGATGATGATGATGATATTTAATGGCTGAAAATATACTGAGGAAGGATGTGGAAATGCAGGCAGTCAAAATGAAACACTCAATTCCCTTTTAAATGTCCAGAAGTTTCGGATAAAATTTACTCATCCATCTTCAGTGAACAATTATAGTGGCAGAGAGTTAAGTCTCTTTGATTATACATAATAGTCATTAAATCTACTACGTATTCTATTTAATAAAATCATGAGATTGATCTTGTAAGCAGTAGGCCCTAATTGTTTACAAGCAAAAAAATTTTTGCTGCATTGTTGATAGATTTATAATTTATCTATTACTTTTAGATTTATTTATTACTTTTAGACTTAGTGTGTGTGAGTCAATAGATATTTTCTCTCTAAAACCAATACTGCCAGTTTTACTTCAATTTGAAATTTTCATCATTTTTCTACATTTCATCATATTTATAATCAAAGACAGAAAATTACCAATTAATCAAAGTTCTCTTTTTAAGAAGTAAATAAGTCCCTAGAAAATAATAAAAGATTAAAGATAAGAAAAAAGATTAGTTAATTCAAAAGTTTTTCCAAACTTTCTTAAATACACTTGAAAGAAATTTTTTTTAGCATACGATCGTATATGTTATAATAATAATAATGAATTCATGGAAATTTGTTTTTAATCTAAATAAAACAATTTAATAAGACCTTTTTCTTTTTTTTTAAAGTACACAATTCAAATAAAAAAGTTTTATAAAAGTTAAATTATTAAGGGTAGCATCAAAAGAAAGAAACTCTCTAATCTTATTGTAATTCTAGTCAAGTAATTCCTAAGTTGAACCTTTTAAATTTTAGGACTAAAAAGAGAAAGTTGAAATTTATTAGAACAAACCTATCTGCTCCCTTCTTAGATCGTTGCATTTGCATTATGGTTTCGGCGTGAGGAATTAAAAAAAAAAGGCCGGCAAAAAAATTACACTAGTCGACAAGGTTTTATTCACAAGAAATCTGATTAGTGAATCTAATACTTTTTACTTTCTCGTACCCTATTTTATACTGAATTCAGATATGTAGTTAGAATTTTTCCATCAGGCACAGTTTTAAAGATATAGAGAAAAATAGATTTTAATAGAAAATGTGCTCTAAAATGGCTCTTATTTTGCATTTTCAAGATTTTTACACCCCTTAGAGATATGCAGATAGTTATTATAATACATATAAATTATAAGTTTCAGCCCAATCAGAGGTCATTTAGACGTGCCGCAAACGGCTAAAAGTTAGAAAAATCGATTTTTTTATTAGTTTTGGACCCTCCTAATGGAATTTTTACCATCCCTAAATACAAAATTAATTAGTATATGTGAGGTTTCACTAAGTTGTAAATGAAAGAAATATTGAATTTCTAACTCGATATATAATAGTTAAAAAATATGTCTAAATTATAAGTAGAGACCGGATTTTAAGCAAAATGCTTATTGCTCAATTTTATAAGCAACCATTAGATATTTAATTTCTATACGAATTAGGAAAAACTAAGTGCATTGAGATTGCATTTTTTATGCTTTTTTTGCTTTTTTTGAGTTTTCATGCTTTTTTTTCCCTTTCGTGCTTATTTGAACTTATTTTACGAATATTTATGATTTTTTTGTTTTTTGTTATTAAAAAACACACTTTTTTCCCATTCACACACGCATACACCAGGGACGTATATAAGGGGGAGGGGGGGCGCCCCCCCAAAAAAAAAAAAATTTCCAAAAACCCCGCAGTGCGAAAAAATTAGCCCTGTAAAAAAAATTTTTTTCCGCAGGGTGAAAAAATTTGGTTCCGCAAAAACAAAATTTTTCGCAGGGCGGGGCAGAATAAATTTAGTTTCTTTAAAAAAAAAATTTGTATACGCCATTGGTATGAGTAAAAATTGCTTATGAGATGCTTTTTTTCAACTTTTATGCTTATTTAACAACTTTTTATTCAAGTTTTTTATGCTTTTTTAAGCACTTTTTTTCCATTTTTTTATGCTTTTTTTTCCGGTCTCTAATTATAAGTGTATTCCTATGAGTAAAGCGCCTAAAAGATAGGCAGCCAAAGTGTTTTAATAGCAGACTTTGATAGCTATTTTGTTAATAATTTCGTTAATAATCAACAGATTTTCACGAATGAATGATTTTTGGAAAGACAAAAAACTATAGAATATCGTAAATATGTTTTTTGGATTTAGCGATGGTAAAAATTGCATTAGGGATGTCCAAAGCAAAAAAAACAACAAAAAAAAAAAGAGAAAAAGTTCTATTTTTCTAAATTTTAAGTCGTTTGTCTAAATGACCTCCGATTGGGCTGAAACATAGAAATTATTTGTATTATAACTATCTGCATCTCTGTATTTCGAAGGAGTGTTGACTTAAAAAAAATCTTGAAAATGCAAAATAAGAGCCCGTTTAGAGTACATTTTTTTATTAAAATTTATTTTTCTCTATATCTCTAAAACTGTTCATGCAAAACTGAAATGATATTTGAATTCAGCATGAAAAATACTTCTAGAATTTCATATCTTTATTCTTGAGAAAGAAAAAAGTTCATTTGTGGTTATTAGAAAAAAAAATGGTTTATAAATATAACAACCACTATCTTTAAATTAAACATCGAGGTGATAAATTTAAAAATAACTAAAGTTTCTTAACTTTTTTCGTAAATAATTAATTCACTTACATGAAAATCATTCATGGTCCATTAACATGTTTTTGTAATCTTTTAAAAGAGTTTAATTTATCACCTCGAGGTAGTTTTGAAGGGCGAAGTTAAGTTTTCCTGTGAAAGAGGGGGGGAGGGGTGGCAGAGAGCAAAAGGGCCATCACCCTCCACTTGGTCCAAGTAGTTGAGATGCCCTGGCACTCGCTTTGTGCTCTCAGTCCGAACTCAAAGCCTCGACTTTAGATGTCATTAATTGTTTTGCCTGATTAACGAGTGATAAACTAGATAGAATAATGCAAACGAGCATTCACTAAATCAAACTGAAACCCACAAATCCAAACCTAAATAAAGTCGTAAATTATGTCCCTTTAATTGATAATCAGTGTTAGAAAATCTCGGAACAATTAAGAATTTATTTTTAAAAAGTGATAAATGATGATTAAACTATTTAACAAATGGTTTTTAAAAAGGTGCAAAGACAAATATTGCTAATTTTGTATCATAAATAAAATTTTAAGCATTGCTCTGAGAAGACCGAAATATTTGCCAAATGGACACGTAATATCAAATTAATTTGCATAAATACTAATTAATTTAATAAGTAGGTACGGCCGGGAAATACGGATCTGTCAATTTCTCAGCATGCCCTGGTACTAGACCGCAGATTTGAGTTTAATAGATCGCTTTCTACTCCCGAAGACAGAAAGATATTAATATCTATTAAACTCCCATAGATAGTAATAGGCAAGTAGTTTTTTCAAAACTTAAATAGCTGAGTGCGGTGCAGGATTTTTAATGAGTACAAGTTGGCATATTCGTAGTTCAATCATGGTGACCATAAACAATTGCATATCCTCATTTCTGAAAGACGCCTGCTAGCTAACTAGCAGGCAGCCCAAATGACTCACCATTACACATCTTGTGTCTTATACCTGTGGGCCATAAACTATCACTTTTTAACAATAGCTTTTTATATCAAATAAATTTGATAAGAAATTAAATTTTTAATTAATTTCATTTTCTTGTTTGGAAATAATTATCAAATTATTTCAAAATTTTAACAAAACTTGTATCCCAATTTTTATTCAAATTTTTGCGATATCTATAGACTATAATATTATTACTATATATATATAGGCAAAAAAAAAGATCTCGGGACCCTAAAAAAACACTAAAAATTTTTTTCTCAACTGGGAGGGGGAGGGAACAAATGCTAGATTTGTCTATCACAGTCCTTTGTTTTTTGGGTTCAATTTACAGTACCGAAGCACTAGTGCTGATTCTATGATTAATAACAGGCCTTACAAATTTTTTACTTTCTCTTACCTATGTATATATGTAATATATATATAGAGAGAAGTATTGGATTCATGTAAAAATTCGGTGTCGAGATTTTGTTGGTTCTTCACGTTTTGAGGTCCCCCGAATCCAAAAAAGTGGTCCTTCGCGACATGGTCTGTCTGTTACTTTCTGTGGTGTGTCTGCCTATCTGTGAATAAATATCGTAAGAAAAAAAAAAAGCTACGAGGTTGAGATTTTATAATTAAGTTAGGCACCGCCATGGGACGCGACACGAAGCTTTTGAACAGGATTCATCGTCAAAAGAGTACTAGTAATTTACTGATGCACTTTTTCAGTTTTTTTGATTTTCTCAAAATTCGCTTTAACGATTATTAATTATAATAAATTTCTTTCTTGGATTGAAAAAGAACATAGTTATTTTATATAGGTCTATAGTTTATTATTTATTACATAAAGTTTTATTTATCCCTAATGGGAGGGACCTGAACCTCTCTTGAGACCGCCTCATGAATACTACATTTAAATACTCTATATTTTTCAATTGTCTCTATAGGATTGTTTTTTGATGTTGATTATTATAGAAAGATAATATGATCAGAATCCATTTGAAGAAGAAAAAAAATATTGACATTTCTCTCTCTATTTCATTTTTTTTTAACAAAATAAAGCAGAACGTGATCAAATCAAATTTCCAATGTTATTATTAAAATAGTACATACAAATATGCGTAATATGATAAGTAGTTTTTTCCATTAGTTGAAAGTAATATTATAATTAAATTTAAATTAAATTACGATCGATATATAGGTCACCTTCTATGTAAAATAAAATAAATTTGTTGAAACGAAGTCTCTATGACCTTAGATGCCGAAAAAAAAAACTTTTAAATAGGCCCTATCTAGGTATTAAATAAACACTAATCAGTTATAAATTGAACTAATTGTTTCCGTCCATAATATATTTTTTTCTCGGTGGTTAGAATAGGAACTCTTAGGTCTGTGTTAAAGAAAAACAAAATAAATCAATCGACGGGTAAACTATATATTTAGAAAGAAAAAAAATTGTCGATTTTGGTCTTTTAAAAAGTCTATTCATTCTCTTTGATTATTCCATTGTAATCTAAATGTCGGAAAAAAATTTGCTGATTAGTTGGAAGAATTGTTTAACAACAAAATTAAATTCTTTTGTTAAACAAATAAAAATACATAGTCGGTCTACTCTTTTAAGAATAACAAGCATTTTTTTATTTCCATTAAGGCGGAATAGGAGCGAAGGTGTTACGCATGTTTTTCCCGATAAGAGGGCGTTGTGGGTCATAAAAAGTATCAAGTAATTCAAAAATTTGCCAAGAGATGTCAGAATGGTAGCTAATAATATTTAATGCATTTGGTTGATTTTCATTGATCTTTTAACAATAAATACTTTATAAATGTTATTATATATTATGTATCTTTTATAAAAGCATAAAAATATATAAATATAGGCCAGATATAGGACTAATACGGGATCAGCTGTTAGACTAGCCTGCCATCTATTGCAAGAATGCTGAACTAATTTGACAGTTGATTTTTAAATAAATCATCTAAGCTTATTTTAAAAATTTCTTAATTAATATGGGATTAATAATAACAATAAATTCATTTTTCAATTTAAAAAAAATTAAAGATTATTGGGACAGATAGTTTTTTTGTATTTGCTTGATAACAAAAAAATTAATTACGATAATTTTTTATTAAGTAATTAAAAAAATTATAGCTCGATGTCCCAATAATCTCCCCCCTTATGAATTTAATTCATTTAAAAAAAAACCGCATTGAAAAATTCCTTATAATAGTCTAGTTTTTTTAAGTACGTTTAGACGTCGCACCTGAACACCCTTAAGAATTTCTATTTAAATATATTGAGAGTGAATTAAATTAAATTCAAATTTTTAAGCCAAATGCAAAATTCCTAGGGGAGGGATCTTCGAATTCGAATAGAGATGATCCCACCTGGACATGAATGTTTTTCATCTAAAAAAAAAAAAAAACTCTGCTGTTGGGAAAATGTCGTAAAATAACTAAAAAAAGATTTGGTTTCCCAAAGGAACGACCCTTCATTGGTGTCCTTATGCAGATGTCGCTCTCTTTTTCTATTTCACCTCACAGATATAAGGAATAAACCTTAGAAAGTAAAAAGAAATTTAATGGCGGCTCTATTTTATTCCCATTACAATGAGAAAAAAAACGAAGGTCACATGAGTGAATAAAGAAATAAAATAATCGTTAGAAAAAAGACATTTTCTTTCTTAAAAGAAAAAAAATAATTAAAAAAATCGGGTATGATTTAACGCACTTTCTTTTACCCTTTGGTAAGATATAATCTCATATTTTATTACACAATAGAGAATTATAAATAAATACAAAATTTCATAATTGGAAAAAAAATTTTTAAATGTGTAAAAGATTCCAAAGGGACCGGCCCCCTTTTGAATCGAAATTAACATGCAAATCCCCATTGGGATTTAACATTGGCTCTATGGAATAGTTACACAAAGACACACAGACAGACGAGCCGGAAAATGAATTCGAAAAATCTGAAATATTACATCAGTAAAGAACAAATAATTTCCACGAAAGATTTTACTGATATAGTTTTCAAAGAGCATCTAAAAAATACGACGGTAGGAACAGCCTGAGTAGGATATTGTAAAAGGAGCAGGAGGTTTACTCGATTCTGTTGCAGATGGAGGTGCAGAGAAGAAATAATTTACCAAAAATTATGTCGAGGATTTTTAATGACAAGACGACTGTGATTGCAATTTAACAGTTTCGGTCCGAAAAGATTACAGAACAAAGTGAGTCAGTACACAGCAATACAAAAATTAATCACATAACCAATTTTTATTTTCAAGAACATTACATTAAATTCTAGTTTATTTAAATACAGCTGAAAGATATTTTTTTAATTTTTTAATTGTACATCAGAAAGATATTTATTTTATTTTTTATTTGTTAGCCTTTAAAAACGAGAACAAATTAAATTATGTATAATTTTTGTATTGCTGTGTACTGACTCACTTTGTTCTGTAATCTTTCGCAGGCCTGATGATGGTCTTTTCGGGCCGAAACTGTGAAATTGCAATCACAGTCGTCTTGTCATTAAAAATCTTTTCGTAAATTATTTCTTCTCTGCACCTCCATCTGCAACAGAATCGAGTAAACCTCCTGCTCCTTTTACAACACATCTAAAAAATAGTTTATTTATGAATTTTAATCAAAATCGTTATAGCCAATTTTGAGAAAATCGGAAAAAACTGAAAAACTACTTTAGTAAAGTACTAGTGCTTTTTGGCGGGACTCACTTTTTTGGACTAAAGGGACATCAAAACATGTATTTCCATCAAATTCTCGACATCGAATTTTTGACATGATCGTAATACTTTCTCAATATATACAATATTACATACTGGTAAATAGCTAGGTAAAAGGAAGTAAATAGAATTTTTTCAAATAAATTTCAATTATTGTAAAATTTCTGAAGTGTGATGAAATAAAATTTGAAAGTGTTTGTCCTCTTATTCAATAGAGACAAGTCAGAAAGAAGTCGATACAATTAACGACGACGACGACAATTTTGTCAAATAAAAATTTATTCCCTTACTATTAATATTAATTTGAATTTTGGTCGAAATTTTAATAAAATTATAATAAATACCTCATCGATTATTTATTTATTATATTTCTATGTTTAAAAAAAATGTACATATTAATATTAAGCTTATATTTCATAACCCCGTCTAAATAAATCATAGCTTATCATATGTAATTAATTAAAAGATTTACGATATCTTTAGAATTAAATTCCAAGTTATTTGCTGTCAAAAAATGATAAACTAGAAAAGAAAATCCAATTCAGGGCACGTCTTCGTAAAACATACTCTTACCGAGTCAACAACCACATAGCTATAATCTTAGACTTCACGTTGAATGATACTTTGTAAAAAAAAGTTTTCTTGTTTTATTGTTCTCTGAAAAACGATATAAAATGCAAATTCAATACACAATGTTTACAGATGATAGAGTTCTCGATTATATAGTTGCATTTTCTTTAAAAAAAAAAAAAAACAAATCGTGCAACTCTTAGATTATTATTTATGCATGTTTTGTTTTCATTGTAAAATTATTAAAGCTAGAGAATATTTGATGAGATTGTATGTAATATATTTAAGCCCAAGTTTGCTTTACTAAAGGGTTTTTGACTGTTCTCTGCGAAGGCTTATGAGTAATGCGACATCAGAGGCATCGAGAGCCTTTTGAAAATTTCCAAGCGAATAGGAATTTATTATCATTTTCATATAAAATTACTTTATAAAAATTATTTATTATTTATTAAGCCTTCTTCATAAAACAAGGCGGAAGTAAATTACGGACTAAAAGAAGTGGAGATATGTTTTATTTTCCAGAAACCAAAAAAAAAGTATTAAAAAAATTTTTCACTAATTTTTCTTTTAGATAAATTTAATAGCATCAAGCAATTTTCAGAAACTAGAAAATCTTATCCACATTTTAATACTAAATTTAATAGCAAACTCTCATAGAGTCCGACTAATCGAGGATCTAAATACATATAAAAATCTATAATTGGTTTCATACAAATTTTTTTTTCTTTTAGATAAAACGAAAGAAATATATAAGGTGAGATAGGGAGGGAAGCAGCCAGGAACGAAGCCTTTATTGAATAGATTTTACCCCTTTTAACAAGACGTTTCGACTAAATTTATTGAGCCATCTTCAGTAGTTTAAGCTATAAAAAATATTTTGGCTCCAAAGTTTATAAAGCTAAGCAACTGAAGATGACGCACTTAATTTGACCGAAACGTCTTGCTAAAAGGAGTTTAATTTTTTTCAATAGAGGCTTCCTCCCTGTATCTCACTTTATCAATTCTTCACAGCCACATTTCATCTTTGAAATGAATATATTCAAATCTAAGAATTTATTAAAAAATAATTTTATAGAAAAACATCTACCAACAGGAACGAACTTATTGCCAACTTGAAGGCTAGATTATAATTTATCCTGCTTATTCTTTCTATTTTCCTATTCTCATCAGTGCTGCAACAAAAGAAGGGGAGCTAACAAAAAAATTGTATTATATAAAAAGGAGGTATTTTGGTTGGGGGGGGGGGAGAACAACCTTTTCCCCCCCCCCCCCAATAAAAAAGAGAGGAATAGTTTTTTAATTATTTTATAATAAAAAAAAAAAAAAAAAAAAAAAATAAATATTTTTTATTTAAATAAAAAATAATTTTAAATTTAAATACATATTTGTTATATATTTTTTTTATTTTTAATTTTTTTTTTGATATTAAGGAAGTTTTAAAAAAAAAATTAAAAAAAAAAAAAAAAAAGGGGAAAAAAAAGGTATTTTTTTTTTTTTAGAAAAGTTTGGGGGGGGGGCCGCCCCCGGGCCCCCCTGAATACGCCACTGTTCATAATAATGATTGTAATAAAGACAAAAAAATAACAAACTTATCTAAAAATAATATTAAATATTTTTTTTACTAGCCTATATATTATTTATCTAGATTCGTCTGGTAGGGTGGGGGTGGGGGGCGTTGGAATTGCTCCAGGGGCCGCTTAAGTATATATCAAATTTAATAAATCAAATTAAAAATACGAATTGCATAAATATATATATTAAAATATAATTTTTTCTGTTAGGGTGGGGGGGGGGGCGCAAATTAATCTTGGCCTCGGGAGCAAGTCTTCCTTGGTGCGACCCTGATACTCACATTTATGAAACAAAGTTTCCTTTTCTCCGAGAAAACAAGGGCGCTCAGGGTCTAAAATCAAAGCATTTTGTAATTAAATTGGTCATCTTGTTTAATTTAATCAAAAATAACAAAATAGTTTATAATTTTTTTTAATTTTCCTTTAAAATATTTTTCGGCATCTAAGGCAATTACACCCAGCCTCTATTTATTTCAAATGAACGGTAGCGAACGAAATTGTATTCTTTTTCGCTTGGGGCGGGAAGAGGACCCTTGACCCTTAACACAAGTGGCGAATACTCTATCTAAAATGGTTTTTCGGAAACACTGAAAATCAAAATTCCCGGAAGCCCATATCACTAACTGCCACTTATCCTAATTTTTTTTTTTTTTTTTTTTTTTTTTTTTAACTTAATAAAATGGCCGTCGGGAAAACCATTTGGCCAATAGCAAAGTAAGTGTGTGTTCGCGCCAGACATGGGTCGCGAATTCTCCGCTAGATGGCAGTGGGCAGAGGACAGGAAACCGGAAACCGGAACTGGCTCAGGTTTACTTTACTAATACCTGACGCCAACTCTCGGACTTGACTTCCGACCATGGCGGGTGCCTTGCTAAGAAACTGCGTTCTGCTAATTAGCAAGCACCGCCAAATAACTCTCCGACCCTACCGTAATACTCCCACTTGGTGAATGGTTTAGGGCCGGAATCCCATACTTTACTTTACGTCACACTATCGACTCCTGCCTATCACCTGACACTCTTCGTCTTACGATTCGGAACCACGCCAGATTATATCATCCTTCGTCCACCACGCCACGCCATTCCACAATTATACTCTTTATTCATTTCTCTCTTTTTCTCAATTATTTATCTTTCCATTCTAAATTACCGGTTATTCCAAATTATCCACCCTTTCGGCCCTAACCAGTTTAAATTGTTTATCTCGACCTAAATTCAAACAAGAAGAAGTATTTTTATAACATCTTTGTGAATAAATTAATTCTGTTTCAAATCAACGTCTTTTCATTCCGTTTTCCCAGGAGTAAGTCGGTCTTATGTAAGCTAAAAAATACAGTCCTACCCACCATCTTCCAGCATCATTTGTAACCCGACAAAATGGTCCTGATCGACCCGGATAGCTTTTTCTAACCATCCCTGTCTTTTTTCCGTTGAATTCCATCACTTTTCAACACTTTTCCCTGGGAAACGGAATTCGTACATCATCATCGTGGTCGAGTGGACGCCTATAGACTTGAACGGCCATCTTGTTCCGGTTTCGTTGTTCCTACGTACTAACGGACAACTTGTTCCGGTTTCGCCGTTCCGAATTTCTGGCGACCATCGTGGTTCAATTTAGTGTTCCTCCGCCATCTTGGTTCGTGTTTATCGTTCCTTTGAATAAACTGTTTACATAACTAAAGTGAAAGTGACATTTAACATCTTTTAAACAAACAAACAATTTTTAAAACAAGTGAGCATTTAAATAACTATTTATCAACATGTCCGTAATTACTCAAGTCGATGCCCACGTTCTATGGTGCCATCACTAAATTTACGGAATTTATGGACCTATTTCGGGCAAGTGTTCATCGTGCTCCCTTATCTGGTTGTCAAAACTTAGTTATTTACAAGCATGTTTAAAAGGTGGTGAATATGACCTCATTTTGAGTCTTCCATTAGAAGAGACAATTGTTACTTTAGACTTAATAAAGGAACGATATGACCGACCTTCGCGAAGTGTTATACAATCTGGTTGATAAACTTCTCTAAATCCAACCATGACTTCATCTAACTTTACTTCACTTCGTGAACTGGGCACTTTTAAACAGGTGATAGCGCAGTTAAAAGTGCTTGAACATTTTTATTCAGAAGAGGATGTGTTTGTCTCTCTACTTATTTTAAGGAAAATAACAACAATGAATGCTTTCTCTGCCAGATGGAGATTACAGCCCCCCTAAATATTGAACTAATTATCTTATTTGGAGAAGACAGCTAGTTCTTTACAAGGCCTGTCAAGTACTGGTGCAAAGCCTCGTACTGCGATCGGCAAAAAGGCTTCAACACCGATGACAGCCTCTGTTGGCTTCTCAAGAACCTCAAGTTCAACAAAGAAAGATATTTTCAAATTTACACTTTGTTTGGTCCACATTACTTTTCTAAATGTTTCAACTATCAAAACTTGCCTGTTAGTGAGAGAGAAAAATTAATACTTAACAACAAACTCTGTAGCAATTGTTTATCTCATGATCATAACAAAGACACATGTGAAGCGAAGAATTGTCCCCTGTGCAATTCCCGTCATCACCGATCCCTTTGTAAATAAATTGCCTCTACTAGTCAGCTGTCATTCTTTAAACGCCGCTCAAAGTGAATCCCTTCAAAATGAAATTTATTTGTTACCTGCTGCAGTTATCCAAGTGCTCTCAGATAACAGTAAATGAATTTACACTCGAGCTTTGATGGATTCAGGATTCCAGACACATTTAATTTCTACTGCAGTGGCTTGGAATTTACGACTCCAGCAACATTCCAGTGACACAGCTGTTTCACCGCCAGGACAAAATTCAGAATATATACTGAAGGTTTAGTAAATTTAAAATTTACTTCACGCTTTAACAATACAACCTATATGAAGGTAAGCGCTCTCATCTTGCTTAATCTAATTGAACAATCACCATCAGATAACATTGTTGAGTCACCGAGGAAAATATATTCACCTTTTGACCTCGAAGATTCATTATTTTGTAAACACAGTGAAACAGATGTTATACTGGGAGCAGGCATATTATCTCAAATAATTCCACCTTAAACAATTACTGATTTAGGCCTATTTAAATGCCTAAAAACAATATTGAGATACAAATTGTTTGGAATCGGCTCTGCGCATGCGCATCACAATCGCTCCTATGTGCTAGCATCAAGCAGTAGCGAGACCTTCGCTCTTCTGCGCATGCCCCAGCCCTCCACTGGTTGGAGTGGGAATGGAGGGAGAGTGTGGCTGTCGGCGCTATGCAGCTCGCCTCTTAGGCCAGTCGGGAAACTGACAACCAGCTGATAGAAGCATTTGGAGATTATGATCATCAACCAACTCTGCTTTTATCAACATACATTCACTTTGGAAATTGCTACAGATTCTTTCACAAATAAAACTGTTCAAAAACACTCCGCGTTTTACTGATGAAAATACTTTCAGCCTTCAGGAATGTTTATTCTAACTTTACCCTTTAAAGAAAAAACATTCATTCTTATATCAATCGCGGTATATGATTTCAAATAAATTTTTATCTCTCGAATGACACTCTTGAAACTGGACCGACACAAAATAATGTTAAGACTTTTTTTTTAATCAATCAAGGCTGTTTCCTATTGCCATAACCACAGATCTCGTGAAATTTATTGATGTATCGAGCTGGACAAAAAGGCGCAAATGGTTCTTTAAATCTTTTGGAGAGATAATGAAGATATATTTTTTTTATTATTATTACTTTTATACAAGGAGAATATATTCCTGAGGTCCTAGTGGAATTATGTGCCATGATATTTTTACCATAATAAATAAATCTCGTTGAACAACACTTACCTGAAGCTGTATAGAGACACGTACCTGGAACGGTCAACACCGCGGATCTGGCCACCAGGGGTTTGAACATAAATGAATTTTTAAACTCACCTAAATGGTTTCAGGCTCCATTATTAATGATTTTATATCTCTCGAAAATATCAGCCCTGCATTCGAAGTCGAAGAATAGGGAAATTCTCATGCATACCCAACAACGAATAAAAAATATTTCTTTTTTCTCCCGACTCTCGTCATGTACATTTACTTTGAGGGTGGTTGATATCATGCCGATAGAAGTATATTTCGACGAGATCCTTAATTTAACATCGAATAATAATATCATGTCATAATCCGCTCACAACACTATCTTAAATATCTTCATTTCGAGAATTTTCATAACACTTCTAAATATTCTTGCTCGGCTCCAAAGAAGATTTTTATCTCAAAGCGCGAAGCATAGTCTGCCGAGTTGGTAATACTTGTTAAATCTGTACAACTATACTC
Organism: Euborellia annulipes; assembly: GCA_023213315.1. Classification (NCBI taxonomy): domain Eukaryota; kingdom Metazoa; phylum Arthropoda; class Insecta; order Dermaptera; family Anisolabididae; genus Euborellia; species Euborellia annulipes. The sequence continues at coordinate 125,368 of JAKCPI010006508.1, read as the reverse complement.
AAGACTTAACACAGATATCGATAAATAATTTCTCGAGATGCCAACTTATAATCCTTTTTATAATTCAATCTGGACTTCATGGCAGGCAGAAACAATGTTGTGGACTTACAACTTGTATATTGGAACCAAATATTCCCTCTATCTTACAAACTCGGCCGAGTGAACCAAATTTGAGCTTCCAAAATATACAAGCGGTGTCTTTTTTCTAAATTATTTTCTTCAATACTTTACTCTTCCTTTCTCATAACTTAAATGTGAACACATCCACTGAATATTTTTTAAAACATTTTTAAACTTTTTACTTTTTACTCATGACCGGAGAAGGAGAACTCACTGCTCCTCCCTCCACTCGGGGATGACTCCTGTCTCCCCACAACGTTCTTCACTGAGGATCGTATATCCTCACCTCCTCTTTCAGTGAACAATTCTGTTCATATATACTTTACTTGTCCTATCCCTGTCTCTGATCTTTTTAGGCCGGGAGGATGTTCGCGCCAGACATGGGTCGCGAATTCTCCGCTAGATGGCAGTGGGCAGAGGACAGGAAACCGGAAACCGGAACTGGCTCAGGTTTACTTTACTAATGCCTGACGCCAACTCTCGGACTTGACTTCCGACCATGGCGGGTGCCTTGCTAAGAAACTGCGTTCTGCTAATTAGCAAGCACCGCCAAATAACACTCCGACCCTACCGTAATACTCCCACTTGGTGAATGGTTTAGGGCCGGAATCCCATACTTTACTTTACTTCACACTATCGACTCCTGCCTATCACCTGACACTCTTCGTCTTACGATTCGGAACCACGCCAGATTATATCATCCTTCGTCCACCACGCCACGCCATTCCACAATTATACTCTTTATTCATTTCTCTCTTTTTCTCAATTATTTATCTTTCCATTCTAAATTACCGGTTATTCCAAATTATCCACCCTTTCGGCCCTAACCAGTTTAAATTGTTTATCTCGACCTAAATTCAAACAAGAAGAAGTATTTTTATAACATCTTTTGTGAATAAATTAATTCTGTTTCAAATCAACGTCTTTTCATTCCGTTTTCCCAGGAGTAAGTCGGTCTTATGTAAGCTAAAAAATACAGTCCTACCCACCATCTTCCAGCATCATTTGTAACCCGACAGTGTGTTTCAGATATGGACCGTTTATTTTGAAAGTGGTGTAAGTCCAATTTTTAAAAAATCTGAGATATCACATAATTCATATTTAATTTAATGTAAATTTTCTATGTATAACTAGCTAGTGGCAAATTCCTTAAAAAATTCCCATGTTTTGTACAATTGAAAGTTGGACGGTAAAAGAAGTTGCATAATCGTTGATTATGATAGTGGTGTAAGTCCAATTTGAGGTATGTAGCTTAGCAGATGGTTGTCTGTTATTGTGCATTTGTTAATAAACTCGTTAAGAATTACTAACAGAGGGGTCATTTGTAGGGGGGAAGGGTAAATGCCCCCCCTCTCTCCTCCCTAGGTATTATTCTGCGTAAATAAAATATATCTACGAAACTGTATAAAATTAAAAAATTAATTTAATTAAATACCTTTTGGCCAAATTTGAGATAGCTATTTGTAAGAAAATTGAAGTGAGAAATTGAAAAAAAAAAGTTTGCCCCCCTCTAAGAAAAAGTTGAAATGACGTCACTGGTTACGAGATTAGGTTACTTATTAATATAAAGGTATCAAGCAGTTATTTCCTCCGGTACATCATAAATATTTCAACACTCTGCCATCCATATACAGAGGATAAGTAAATACTACGAATATCTTGTAATTTTAACAATGTAATTAACGTCTAAAATTAAAAATACTACTCCTATTTTATATCGTGTCATTATTTGTAAAGAATATTGAATTAATATGAAGTATATTTTGAGTAATATTTGATTTTTCAAAATTGAAATTCAACGAAGTTTACAGTTGGTTAATTTTGAAAGTGGTGTAAGTCCATTGGCAGCTTGTAATTATATAATAGTTTGATCAAATTCGCCTAAAACAAATTTATATAACTAAATTAGACACTGATAAAGAAGTAGAAACATTCACCGACTTCATATCATTTGCCTAGATTTTTAAATTAACAGATATGCAAACCTTTCATTTTCTCGAAACAATAGAAAATGGACTTACACCACTTTCAAAATAAACGGTCCATATAGGAACCCAAGAAAAAAAAATTTTTTTAATCGGGACATAAATCTGACTTCTTATTCTCCGAGATCCGTACGCACTGATTCACAAATTGCAAATGTGACCTGTGACTCTGGTCTCGGAAATCCTAAAATTTTAATTATCAAAAAATTGATTTTCTTTTAAATTTTTTTCTTTTTGGAAAATTTCATACCGGAGTAATATAAATAGATATTTGATTGCTGTATCAAGTCCCTAGTCAACAATCACGACTCCTTTTCCCTCAATAGCCATGGAATAGAATATGATACGATTGTTCAATCGATAAAGATTTGTGGCTGTAGGCTTAATGATGATAGAGTCAGGAAAATAACAAGACGATTGCAGCCAAATATTCTTTTATTTCAATTCTCGCCATCACGACGTTTCGGCCCGAGGTCTAGGCCTTCTTCAGGCCCGGGTGGTGTGTGGATTTTTGGAGAGAGCAACAACATTCAGCATGTGGTCCTCTCATAACAAAACGTAAAGAAATGCCGAAACCGCAACCGGAAGGGCGGATTTGAAATAAAAGAATATTTGGCTGCAATCGTCTTGATTCCATCATTTTGTAATTATGTTTTTCCATTTTAAAATTAATTTCATAGGGAATTATAAATTGAACAAAAGAAACAAATCCCATTAAAGAGCCATCCGATCAATTAATGGGTAGATTTAAAATAATTATGAGAATAAACAATTTATTCTTTTTTATATTATCGACAGAGGTGCGTTTATTGCTCCACTTGGGACCAATTTGTTCGATTAAAAACCCTCTTCATAATTAAGTTATCAAGAGTGGTTCAGATTTAATGCATTGCATTCACGTTGATTAGAAACGTTTATAAAAATGTTATTATTAAAAAAAAAAAATACGTAAAATATGCATTGCCAATTTTCATCATATTTTCAAAGTGATCGGCGATTTTCCCCGAGAGATCCATATCAAAAACAAAAGCCCAATTTTGCACTCGACTAGATTTCGGTATTCTAAAAAGTTAATTATAATTGGAGACAAAAAAGGGGATGGACGTTCCCTCTCTACGTTAATATTTATTTTCCGATGATTTGGAAATTTTCATTTTCATGATAATCGGAAATGAAGTTTCTTATTTTTTTTATTCTGATATTTATGGAAGATTAATTTATACAGTCACAATTGTACGACCAAGATGTATGGCCTTGAAGCCAAACATTAAATAAAAAAAAAAAAAAAAATTTATACAGTCAGTGCAGGATTAAATAATAAAGATGGAGGCCCTTAGGCAATCGAAATCTCGAGGCCCTGTCAGCAAATAATTTTACCAATATGATTTTATTACACAACAGTTTTAGCCCCCCCCCCCGAAATGTTCAAAATGTTCCCACGGGGCTTATGGGAAAAAACAAATTTATATAAGCCTACATTTTAAAAAATTTTTATAAAAGCACTTCCCAATGAATAAAATATTATATAATTTTAAAATATGTTTATAAAAGGAGAGGGGGGGGGGGGGAAAAAAAAAAAAAAAAAAACCACAAAAACCACACACAAAAAACAAAAAAAACCCCCCCCCCCCCGACAAAATTCATTATTCCGCCTTGGGGGGGGGGGGGGGGGATAAACCTTCAAAAATGAGTTCGTCTCCCCCCCCTCGAAAAATAATTATTTTTACTCCCCCTGCCTGGCACTTTTACCAGGGGTCGCATCCTCGACAAAAATTCATTTAACTTGAATTGGCTACCAATCAATTTAAATAAATAGGGACGGGATCTAAATAGCCTCAGATGGCAAATTTTTTTTTTTTTATCTAATGTTGCGGGGCCCCTGAAAAGCGTGGGGCCCATAGGCGATCGCCTACTCCGCCTAATGGATAATCCGGCACTGTTACGCAGATAAAACTATCGATTGCAAATAGATCAAGCAGGTTTCGGACTCCGAAAAATCTATTTCCTTCAGGGAGATAAAAAAAAAACATCCCTAAAGAATGAGAAGATAAAATTTCAAATTTAATATAAAATCTTTTGAACTCTATGAAGGAAGAAGAGTAATATTGAAAAATCCTAACCCAAAGGGATTCTATTATAAATCATTGTGTGGTTTTATGAAAACACGAGGCAAGTGAAACTTTTTTCGGATCGTAGACATTTAACTGAAAATTTTCAGAAAATTATTCAATTAAGGGTATTAAAATCGAGTTTTTAATCTTAACTTAATAATTGGAAAATGGGAATGATAATGGGAAATCAATTGGCGTATGTTAAATTAAAAACTGAGAAAAATATTTATTTAGTATTTGAATCATTTTAAATTATTTTAAAAATTATATTTTTTCAATTTAAAAATTGAATAATTAAATCTCCCAATTATTTTTTTATAATTCGTTATATTAAGAAAACCTTTCAGCCAGGAGAAATATTTTCCTTATTAATAAAATGATAGATGATGTGAAATAACTGACGTTAATTAAATTAGTTATAATTATAATAATTCTTTAAATAATTATTAAAAGATCTGATGAATAATTTTTTAATACTTTGGCTGCTATCTATTCCAAATAAATCAAGCTGAAAGCAAAAAACAAAATGAATTAAATCAATAAAGCTTCCTTTCGCTGCTCTCTAGATAAATATTTGTAAAGAGTATCAATTGAGAGCCATTTCTCCTTGCCTAAACACTTAATAAAAAAAAGGCACTCCATTTAAAAACGCAAGATTGAAACCACGCTTTAAGAAAAGAAACTTTGATAACATAAGCTCTGACCCCTCGAGGGTTTTTCTGGGAAACTGACTAATTTAAACGGTGCATACTAAACGCCTCTCCCTCTGAATATGTCGCAATTTAACTCATAAATTTACACAATTTAATCCATTCTCTGTACCTTTAATTGACTTATTTAATTAAGTTATATAATATACCGAACTAATTTTAAACGTCACGTTCTAATTATCAGATAAAGTCCCTATTATAATATGCAGGGTGTTTTTCATTGATTTTAAAAATGAGATTTCTCTTCGTGAAATAGAAAGAAATTTGATATTATTTAATAGAATAAATTTTATTAATCAAAAACAAAAACAGGTATATTAAATTAAACAAAGCAAAATTTTAACTAATCCGATTGATCTTTTGATTTAAAAAAAAATTGGTGATAATATGTAATTATTTAGCTATTATATTTATTGCCCATAATAAAGAGAAGACATTAGCTTCGTCCAATTGACCTGGTTCCTCCGTCCCTAGAAAAATTTATTTCAAATGAATTGGCCATCAATTATTTGAAATAAATAGGGATGGGGTCAAAATGACCTTAGATCCCGAAAAAGAACTTGAACAAATTTAAACAAACAAACAAAAAAAAATTATTTATATTAATACTGCAAAATTTTGGATGAGATACAAAATAATTATTTTAGTGGTTAGATATAAAAGTCTTTAATTACGATAATAAAAATACTTTTTGCGTGTAGTTGTTAATTAATATTGGAATATTCGAAATTATACAAATACCAGACAAATGATTGGTCGTTTTAATTATTTATTATTGTAAACGCCCTCGGACTTGGCGTAGTTGGTAGCGTGCCTGCCTTGTATACCAAGGGTCGAGGGTTCGGATCCCAGGCAGTCCGATGATTTTATTTAAGCCATTTAGATACCAAATGGCTTAAATAAGAATGTCTGAACCCCTAATAGATATATTTACAAATAACGAGTATCGTTTAAAGTCTTAAATGGCCTAAGTTACCGAAAAAACTGTGAGTATTGCGTGTGTGAATGGGAAAAAAAGTGTTTAAAAAAAAAAATTATATAAATATAAGTGAATAAGTTACTCTTAATACATACAGCCCAATTAAAAATTGAATAACTTACAATGATAATTAAATATAATACTGTCAACCTTGTATTCTAACAATTAATCGTCCTGAGGAAGGTCGTGACTTGCGACCGAAACGTCGACGATTAATAATTAAATAAGTTTTTTATTTAATTTCCTTGGCTGCAAAGTCTCCTATACCCAATTCAAAGTCTACAGCCACTTCTCATCACTATAAATATTAGATCTACTGGGTTGAAGTCAATCTCCCCCCCCCCCATTTTTTTAATGAATAAATTTAAAATATTAATGAAATTTTATATAAAAAAAAATAAAAAGAATTGAAAAAATAACAATTAAAATAAGAGAAGTTTTTTTAATTGTTTTGATCCCTATTTGAAAAACATTTTAGACCATCATATTAATGTTTTTTTTTATAAATTAACTAGTAAAATTGAAACTTGAGCAATTAAAGGGTGAGTCGGAAGGTAAGCTCTCCAATTGAGGGAGAGGAGAGGCAATAGAGAGAGAGCCCTCACTGGCTGTAAACAGAGATAATCCAAGAGTGTTTTAAAATAAAAAAAATCCATATCTCATTTTTTTAATAACATCGTTCATTTGTAATTAAATAAATGTCTGAAAATGACGAGAGTGAATAAATAAATATTGTTGATAAAAATAAATTAAACGCCAAATATTAATAAAATTGATTTAATCATTCAATATGTTTCTGTCAATTTGCCGTCATTAGGGAAATGTTATAATACAATAATAAATCTTTATCAGAGCTTTACTCTTTTCTAATACATCAAAATATTATTAATGTTTTGTTATTATTTTATTATTGTGAATCTAGAATTAGAGGCCCCGACATTTTTTTATAATGTTTGCTATTAGGCAACCAAGAAAAGGGGAGATGAGAAGCATAGAGTCCATTTTGAAATAATAAAGGACCTCTGGATGTGAAACAGCGTTCATTGTTGCGTGTGCAAGACTCTGCCACTTCACTTGTTTTCTTTTGCTAATGGGTTGACAAATTTTTTCGGTCAAATTCTTCAAGAAACCTAATTTTTATCGGCCTTTTTTATTTTATATAATTATAATTGAAAACGCTATGACTTTTTGAGATTAAAAATTCGGCTCGTGCTCGTCCAAATACATTTATATCGTCTGTATAGTAGGATGTACTTTTTCAGTTTTTTTAGATTTTCTCAAAATTCGCTCCAAACTTTGATTAAAATTCATATATCAACTATTTTTTTGATGATCTTTAAAAAGTATATCAGAGAAATTTTTCGTGAAAATTGTTTGAAGTACACTTTACTGATGTGGAATCATTCGTAGCTCAGCACCATCTATGAATCGCGTGATCAAATTTGAAACTAAGGTACTATGAGAAACTAAATATATCTCGACACCAGATTTTTTTACTTTTTTTTAGATTCTTCTTCTTAATAATGTAGATTAATAATTTTTTTTTTTACTTATTCCTTCGGTACCCGAATTCGAATCGAATCCTTTTGGATCTTTCTTTTTGCTCGTGGTCATTTACATCATACAAACCGAATTGGAAATTTTTTATTTCTTCAATAATATTAGAGGGGAATTAATTCAAGTATGATACACAAGGTTTTTTGTTTCAATGATTTATTTTTTCAACATTAACACTTTATACGGTGTCGAAATACGTATACGTATATATGTATGTGGAGATCATACTTGAGTTTAATTCTCCTATTAAAGCATAATGTTTAAACTAGAGCCAACGGTTACCAGTTTAAAATTAATATTAGAGGGAATTCAATTTGTTGGTGAACAATCCCTCCCCCCACCCTCCTCGGATGAATATTTTAATAAATTCCTTCACATTAATAAAAATGTTGACTATGTTAACACCTTTAATAACTTATTAATATCATGGGTCACGAGGACTCATAAATAAAATTAAACGTTTTAAGTTATCATGAACAAATCCTGATATAATAATAAATTACATTTTTTTTTTATTTTCATTTTCATTTGCATAAAGTAAATCCATGGATTTTATCCAGTTGGGTCAATTATTGTAATTACCCCAGTGTGTGTAATGTTAAATCCAGAGGTCAATAAAAAAAACGCAATTATAATATGGTGTTAGCGAGTGTCAGATATTACACTGTTGGCATCTTGTAGCCTTCGTTACTGCAGATGATATCCGACCATCGGAGATATATATTTGAATACATAAATACTGGCACCAACACGACTTGAGTTCTTAATGCTGTTGGTTTAGTTGGTGTGGGTTGCAGTTCGATTCCCCGGGAGCGCATGACCTGCCTACCAACTCTCGGGAATGAGTAGAGGGGGGGGGGGATGAATTCGCAAAAAGGGGTGGGCGGATTCGTTCACAAGGGGGTTATCGGCCGGCGATTTGCGAAGTCCAAAAGGCCACCGAGACGAGGACGACTTTGGCTGTAGCTTATCTCCTCGCTTTTGGACACCCTACGGCCTTTCCTTTTCTGACGATTTATTGAACCCCTGATTGGACTCACTGACTTGAGGCTTAAGCCCACCCACTGCACACATCCACCCTCTCTGTCTATATAAGGTACAAATATCCAAACACACAACTATTCTGCCAAAAACACTTGTGACCTAGTTGGCTCTTCAGCTCAACCTATTTGAACTTTTATCAAGCCTTAGATTGAATCTCCGCCCTTCGAATAATTTACCAACAAACTTTAATAACGTCAACAGACGTATATTCGAAATAATTTCAAAGGCAAGAAATAAAAATTTATAAATTTGTATTATATAGAATTCACTAAAAAAAATAAAACTTTTTTTTATGATAAAAAATTCGTAGATTTTTATTAATTTAAAACTAAATCTTATTAATGATTAAAATTAAATATCTAATAAAGCAATAACGTAAAAATATCTTAGATTCTCTCCTCTACTCCTACAAAAAAAAAAAAACTTATGGCTTTTTAGCTAAGATTAGATAATTTGAAAGCGCTAATCACAAAGATAGGTAGAAAGCTCCGCCAAAGTCGCTCTGGTTGGCTACCAATAAATTGAAATAATTAGAGGGTCTAAATGGCCTCCTTTGCCGAAAAAAACTTTAAATAAATTTAAAAAAAAAGTTGCTCTGGCTTCCTAGAGCAAGAATTGAATTATCTTAGCATAAAATATAGGGATAGTATTTTATTTATTTTTACTATAATTTAATTGAAAAATATTTTATAATATGCTGAAATAAAATTTATAATTAATTCCAAGAGCCCCTTTGTATTCAAGTTAACCATTACATTATAGCTGTATATACATGTACCGATATTTCCTAATTAGAGAGAACTCAAATTATCAAAGCGATGATTAATATACTAAATAGATATTAGTGAATTATTGGTAGATAGTAATAATTTCTAATACATTTCTAAAGCATAATAACACTGATGTATTATTTCTTTCTCTTCCTGTATAATGTTAATATATATAAAGTGAAAGTATCAAATGTTCCAGAAACTGAGCATTAATCTTACATCTTGTATTCTAATGTTTACCTACTAATAGAAAATAAAAAGAAATCGGATTCGGCCAAAACTTTTATAAAAACCAGATTTTTTATAAAAACTTTTAATAATTTCATCATATTTTATGTTAGGCCTACGGTTCAACTTGACTTCAAATGGCCACTGCAAAGAGTATGCCTAGTGTTTTCAATAATAAACTTATTTTAATGTATTTATTAGTGGCTTAAACAGAAAATTGAAGCCTCGAAAGAAACATGTAGAGATCTTTTAACGGGGGTCGATAGATAAAAGAAGCGGAAATTTAAAATCTTAAATTAGATTAACTTTTAATATGTATATAATCTATATAGGCCTATATATTTTTTTGTAATAATAATAAAAAAAAAACTCAAGAGACCGAAACACGAGCTGAATGTCTACATAAAAGGCACCTAACTTTTCCACGGAGATAAACTTTTATTTCCCTACTCTACATTGGGAAGGCATTTCCTTGCGAAGCTGATAGGCAGACATGAATGAAAACGGAGCCTCCTCCTTTGGTCCTTAGCAACCGACTGGGCCCTATTTATTCATCCACCAAGGGAATTTGCCAAGCCTCAGGGCCAATCAGCAACGGGTTGTGGCACTTTCACTTAGGAAACAATTTACAACCTGATACAAAGCATTGACACTGTTAACTTCGAAATAAATTGATAAAGGCAGTTAAAATAATATCCTTAGATACAGTTTGGTTTGTCTTAAATAAATGTAATTAAATCATCTCCTCGCTTACCTATTTGCATACTTGGATAATAGGGAAATAGATTTTATTTTTATTAATTTTAAATAGGATTTATTAAAAGACCATAAAAAACTTGAAGCCTAGTTAGGCTGTTAGAGATGTTGAAGGCTAAAAACGAATATAAAAACCCCCCCCCCCCCCTTCTTTTCCCCCCCCCCCCCCCCCCCCCCCTCTCCCCTCCCCTCCCCTTTCTCCCCCCCCTCTCCCCCCCTACCCTTCCCCCCCCCCCCCCCCCCCTCCCCCCTCCCCCCCCCCCCCTATAAAAATTCATTCTTCAAAGAGGAAAATTTGTCGAGTATCGAGTAGTTAATTAACAAATAACAAAATTGAAAAATCAGCTTTCTTTAAGTCTTTTTTTAGTAAGTGATATTACTCTCGATCAATAACTACGTATTCTAAACAAATAAATGTTATAAACATTTAATAAAAACATCTTGATTCGTTGTGACAAATTCTAAGATTTTTGTGTGTAGTCCACTAACTCATATTTTTTTTTTGTTGATGGATTCCGTAACGCCTGGTCTCCGAGGGTCGGATCTGGGATTTCCGGCCTATCTAGGGCATCGTTGTGTTCTACCAAGACAACGAACTCTGACCAGGCCAACAATCACTTGATCCATCAACAAAAAATAATCGTAAAGTTTATTTATCCAAAAGTCTAAAAAATATTGGCCTTCCAGTCAGAGGAGGATTTACCAATAAAGGCTCTTATGCTATATTTCTTATAGATAAGAATATCTTTGAATACTACACGTGGTTTCGGCTGCTAGGATCGATTTGAACAAAGCAGGCCGCACGGACTTCGCACGACAGCCCTGGCTATGGAGCAGCGACAAATTGTAGAGAGATCAGAGGAGGAAGATGCATCCCTAGGAACATCGGTGGTTGCAGCAACCTATGACAACACTAGGGAAGGAGCTCGAAGAAGTCGCAAACGATTATTCACGAGTGGCGGCAGTCCGCAGGTTGTGTTGCCAACTTTTCTACCCCTGCCCCTAAGTAATAACTTAAGGTGGTTCCGAAATTAGTGAGATGGAAAAAATATAGCCTTAATGCTAGAGATGAGAAATAAAAATATGTAATAAAATATAAAAGTTATTCAAACCTATTAAAATCACTTCATTCCAACAGAATATAAGAACTCTTTATTATAACATTTGAAAATTTCTCACCTAGCCTATTTAGAAATCTGACACTACTTGCAGTATAGATAAAATAATAAAATCATAAGAGAATATTTTTGATGAGAAATGTCCAATCTTAGAAAGAAGTAAAAAATAGAGTAGACATTATATAAAAAATTCATCCAAGAAGATTTTTTTTGATTTAGTTTTTGTTTAAAATAAAAACAACAAGGAAATGAACGTAACTTTATGATGCTACATTTTCTTCTGCAACTTAAAAAAAAAACTCAATTCGTATCTCTTTTTTATTTAGGTTAAATGTTTAATGTAGCTTTTGTTTATTTCTTCTGGTTGAATTATTCAAAGATTGTCTGTCATGCATAATTGGATTTAAATAAATAAATAGCACGGGCTCAACTATTCAGCTCGATAGCTATAACGCAATGTAGCGGTTGACACCGCACGTAATGAATAGCACCGTCTGGTGAGCCATTAGCTGAATCTTCGGTCGGCTTTATATCCCCAAATTCCCGGTGCCCATAATATATCTGGGAGCCGCCCTAAACGCACTCATAAATGTTTCATTGAGCCTATAAGACGTGATGTATCAATTTCTATTGACTTCAAAAGAGAGATCGGATGTAGAGGGCGGGGCGATTGATAATTCTAGTAAATATATTTCGATTTGAATAAATAAATCACGCAATCGAAAAAGATTTAATCAAAATTCCTAAAAGTAACTACATAGCAATAAGTCTGGATTTAAAGGATATATTTATATTCTTTTTTATGTTTTATATATATGCTATTTTATAGCTAAAATAGATTTTGATGTATGTATATATTTTGTAAAGCCTAATAATAAATCTTCTTTATTTTATTACAGACAAAAATAATAAATTTGTATTTTTATTTTCAAAAATCTTGCGTTGCAAAAGTACGAATATAAAAGATTTATGCATTGTTGAGTTGTACTTGAAACACGTTTTGATTAAAATAACTAATTAGAATAACAGAGAAATGTAAACAGCTTCACCAAAGTCAATATTTATATATCTAATATTAATAGTACTTCACTATAGTGATAGGTAGGATTTTTTCTTATTTAAAATATGGAGGGAAATTAAATAGTCTTGCAATCAAGCTAGTTTTATTTTTGTTAATTATTATAATATTTTTCATTTAGACATCGGCATTTTTATTTGCAATGGTCGAAATAAAATCAATTCTATATGTTGGAAGATGGAGGTTGTTTAAAATTCAGAATCGATTGAATAGAGAGAGGGTTTTGCGTTTCGAAGGAATGACACACAAAGAGGGTATTATATTTGCTATAAGGGCATTCCAAAATGTGAAAACTCGAAGGGTTGACAATTTTATACCATCATTATTCTTTCTTATAGTCATGTAAGATAATAAAATCACACATTTTTAGAGTTTTAAAACAGTCAAGTGTATTATAAGTTTATATAATTCAATTCGTTTAAATGTAAAGGTATTTTCTGGACACAGACATACACCTCAAAACCTGAAGATTTTCTATTTAGCTAATCAATCCTGCATGATTTGTAATCTAAGTGTCCTTATCAAGAAACAATCCCTCGGAATATGCTGTTTTTATAGAGTACCTCAGTAAACGAGGGAATTTTCTCTCTTTAAACAAAGAAATTAAGATTATCCTAATTAAAAACGAGAAAGTAGAAAATTAAATTATGAAGCTTTAAAGTCCGCAGATGATAGTTGCGAATACCACAAAGAATTCAAGAAATTTATTAAATAACGACTTCAATAAATAAACGCTCTTTACAGTGGCGTAATTTTAACTTTTGCTTTGGTAGGGAAGGTTTTTTTTTCTTGGATTTCCAAAAAAATATTCTTTATTAAAAAAAATATAAATATTTCTTTGTCATATCATTTTTTTCTATATTTTATATCTACATATATTTTTAAGTATTTTAAATCAATGAAGTAAGTCAGTGGCTGTTTTTCTATAAACAGGAGAAGAAGCAGGTCCAGCCAAAAATAAAAAGCTTCCCATTTTTCACAAACCAATGAGTGGTTTTGGGATTTTATTGACACATCTTCAGTCTTTCAAAATTGTTAATGTGAGAATGATAACCATTCTCACATTAATAAGTATGATGCCAACTCGCCAGCGCAGATCAGCCCGCTGAGAATCATAGTGGCCAAATCGAAATTCAACAATTCGAGAAAATGCTTTTGAAAGTTTTATAAAAATCATACTATAATATAAAGCGCTAGCGGCTGACTTCCTGTCCCTGTGTGTATGTGCCTGTTAGGGCGCTGATTGGCCAGAAAAAGCAAGTGGAGTTAGAGAGGGAAATTGAAAACCTTAAAATTTTGCAATTCCTCATTGAAGGCGAGCAAGGGGGTCCAAGGTGCGTAGCCCGCGGAAGGCAACAAATCAAAAGACCAGAATCAATAGCAAAAAAAATGGAAATATATTTCCACCATTTTGGCACTCAAAAGAGAATTTAACAGCCTTTGCTAGGCTTAACTCAAAAATTGAATTTTCGGACTTTCTTCAATATGATTCCCAGCAGGCGATATGTGCTGGCGAATTGGCATAAAAATCTCGACATCGAATTTTTGACATGAATCCAATACTTTCTCTCTCTATATACTGTATATAGAGGTAAGAGAAAGTAAAAATTCCATATACTTAGGAAAAAACATCTCAAGATTTTACTAAATGAATGCTAAAAACCAAAATTCGTGGGCTTTAAAAATAAGCAGGCTTACCTAACTGATATTAATATTTATTATCGTTTTTTTTTTCTCCCTCTTTTGCTTTCGAGCGGCACCGGATAGGAGCAGAATTTGAAAATGACATTAAAGGGGACATCTTCATCCGTCATCTTTTCGGTTGTTTCTTTGAGCATGAAATTATTCCGGTAAAAAAAATAAAAGAAAAACTTTTAGCACTTGTTTTAGCTAATAAGGCAGGAACGAAGCATATTTCAACAGATACGGTATATCCGAGTATTTAATAAATATTAACATCGTGTTAAAGGTCATAGTGATGGCTTCTCCTCATTTCACTTCAATTTAATATATTGATATAATCTCTATTTTATCAGGAAAATATGTTTCAAATATCTATAGCTTTGATTTAAACTATTTTAAATAAATTTTTACCGTATATCAATCAACACATTATTATATTTAACATGATAAGTGTATATGGTACGTATGTAATTTTACGTTAAAATTAATTAATTAATAAATTTAATTAAAAGTTATCAGCAGATGGTCCTTTGTTAAGATCAAAGTTGTTAAGATAAAAGGTAAAGGCAATTTTCTTTTTATTTTAAAAGAACGTAGAATTAAATAGAATGATCAAAATGAAATCTTAATTACATCTCTAAATATGATTTTATTTAATAACATGATGAAATGAAATGGTTTTTTTTTTTAATGAAATCTATTTATGTACATTTTTGATTGGATATAAAAGGAATAGCAACATTATATAATAAATTAATTAATCAAAAAATAGAGTAGTAGTTTTTATTTTTTTTTCTTATAATCTTTTATGAAAATCTCATTAAAATTGAAAATTTTTTTTTATTTTAATAATTTTTATCTTCTCTCCGACTTCCGCGGCCCAGTTTCAATCAGCCCGCGGCCCACGGGTTGGGAACCGCTGCTCTATATATATTAACATATATAGAGGTAAGAGAAAGAAAAATCTATATTTATTGATATAATAGCGGAGTGTCCGTCTGTCCGTCTGTCACCAACTTCCCGTAATTTTTGCCGTCTTATAGAGGACGTTATGGAGAGTCCAGGAAAAAGACTCGGGTCCGCAATTTCTCAAAAGGGCAGACGCAAAAAATTCTAGAATTTGCCAATTGCATAGCATTGAGTTGATTGTCTTGCCTTATGAAAAATTAAAGCCAATTAATTAAAATAATTAAATAATTAAATCTCTCTAAGGAAAAATAATAAATAAAATTGTTATATAATTAAATGTTTCTTTATTTTTTTGCTTTAGGGACTTGAATTGAATAAAGACAGACAGCCTTGCAAGCAAATGGCACCGCCGGCAAGTGCTGCCTCTGCTGTCCATTCTATAAACCCTTTTGTTAAAATGAAATCAATCTTTAATTTAATCAAACAAATTTCATAAAATTAGTATAAATATCACGGAGGGGACAACCTAAAGGGGGGGGGGGGGGGGGGCCTAAAAGGCGCCCCCCTCCTCGAAAAAGCAAAAATTCAAATATTGTGGTATAAGAGGCTCTGAAATGGCATTTGAATAGAAAGAGAGCGAAGGTAATGAGTGCGAGTGAGATGGAGAGAGTCGCTTAAAGATGCTGAGTCTCCGTCCTTGGTGCACACAAACCGGATTCCAAACAATGCGCGTGACGTCATCTTTTCTAAGAAGCTATTAAAGACAGAAATAAAAAAAATAAAACTATTGTTTGTTTTTTTTATATTCATCAAATTAGAAGAAAAAAACAAATTAAATAATTTTAAAAAATGAATATGAAAAAATTATTTTAATAAAGGAAATAAATATATTCTAACTTTTTATTGATTATTGAGGTGGGATTTATTTATTTTTCTTCCTGAGACGGGTGTTAAAGTTAATTGTATTTTCAATTTATATTTCGGCCTCTAAGATCATTTGACTTTTGGAAAATTAAATAAAATGGCTTCCAGCAGGTGAGAGACTCAACACTCAGCGGGTCACCTATCCACGGTCCAGCAGTTCTTAGCCTTGCTTAACCCGAATTTCCTCAATTTTTTTCTGCCTTTTCTCAGAAGCTATTAAATTTAAAAAAGTTATTTTTTTTTATACTCAACAAATTAAAAAAAAAATATCAAACAAAAAATTATTTTAATAATTACCTTCGATAACTAAAAATCTATTCAGTTTTTGAAAAAATGTCAAAGAATAAAAACTTTTTAAAATAGAGTAAATTATCACAATATGATAAAAAAATTGAAAATTTCGAAATTTCTGAAAAAACTCTATTAGGTAAAGTACTACTTCCAAGTGACTTATTTACTCCAAAAGTTGATAGAAATCTACAATTTCAGTGTAAGGAGCATATACCAAATTTCATCCATCTAGCTGCTTTGGTTTTTAAGCAATCGTGTTCACACACACACACCCAAACGTAATTCCAAAAAAATATACGAGAAAGTCTCGGGGAAGTCATTCCCCATATTTTAAAAATAATAATTTACCAGCTTTTAAGTCAAATTTTTTTTTTGGACATTTGGAAGAATTATAAAAATTGAACGAGAAAAATTAAAATTAATTGAGCAGTCAGAGAATTTTGCCAAATAAATTATAGTTTTATATTTAGTTAGATGTAAAATCTTTCAATTCTTCATCATCACATGTTATATTTATTTGAACACAAGCGATAATTCGATCTTGTATTTCTTTAGGGTAATTAAATATCAAATTTTCACAAAATATTACTGATGTACTTTTTAAAAGGGCATCTAAATAATTGATTTATATGATCTAAAAAGAAAAAGATTTAAATTCTGTTACCATGGCAACCATTTCACCTATCTTTCCTATAATTTCTGTTGACCGACATTGAATTTTTCGCCATCGTAATACTTGCCATAAATTTAAGTACGGTCCTTCGGAGATACGACTGTATTATCGAGTATTTTTTATAATTTATTTATTTAAGATTCTATTTATTGAATCCCAATTCGTTATTGGATTTGTCTATACTGTATTGATCAAATTAATTTCATACTCTTTTATTTATGATCATTTTATACTGTCTCAATAGCAGGGCTTATATAAAATATTTAATAGTATAAAATCCAAGCACCAAAGGAGAGGAAATGGTTGTTTCGTATTTAGAAGGGCTTAATAAGGGAATTTCTATCGGAAGCTCTAGTACTATACTTTTTAACTAAATGTTTCTCTCAGTACTTATAGCCTATATAAACCAGAGACAATGGAGCTTTTTTTTAATAGCCTTTCGCTTTAGAGTATTTTGTTAAACGTTTAGAAAAGGATAAAAAAAAAATAGTTAAGCCAAAAGGGCATTATCAAGCGAACCAATTTTCAATAATCAAATTACTGGAAATTTTTAAATTGAGCTTATAAGAAAATACTGAGTTTAGTTACAGGATATAAAAACATGAAGATAGAGTTGGGGTAAATTTTTCATTAAAATATCAATGGTTTTTTCTACTATTTTTTTTTTTTTTTTTAACACTCACACTTTTTTTTCCATTCACACTCACATTCACACACATTTACACCCAGTCTTTTTCGGCAACTTAGGCCATATAAGACTTTAAACGATACTAGTATTTATAATATATATTTATATGGGGTCCAGGCATTCTTATTTAGGCTATTTGGTATCCAAATCATCATCCGACTGCCTGGGATCCGAACCCCCGACCCTTGGTATTCAAGGTAGGCGCGCTACCAACTACGCCAAGCCCGGAAACCTAGGTTTGAGAAAAATGAGTTTAAAGTTTGTTTGGTCCCTTTTCTCTTATCTCGACATACAGCTGTATTTAGTCTCCGCCGATATATTTATTAGGAACCGACCGAATATTCGGTTTCGGTTACGGTTTCGGCCAGTTTCGGCCAAAAATCATGGTTTCGGCCGTAGTTTCGGTTTCGGCCAAAAAGTGGCCGAACCTTTTCGGCCGGCCGAAACCAGAGTCTGAAAAAAATGGGATGAGACTCGCATCCAAAAAAAAAAAGGTCAAATAATTTGCACTTGAGGGAGAAAAAATTTTAGTCTCCCTAAAAAAAATTAGGTGTTAGCTGTGTCTTCTACACAGCCGGTGGCTTTTTAACGTGACAACGTCTTTTGCTTGATTTCAAAAAAAAAAAAATTTTTCTCTTACCTATATTGAAATATAAAGAGAGAAAGTATTGTTTTTTTTACTAGTAGTTTGTTTTCATAAATAAACATGTTCAAACATTTTCAATGAAACAATATATGACAGGTGTGGCTTTTTTTTTTAATCCATTAAGGGCGACTTATGCTTAAAAATGAGGTTTTTCGAGGAAAAAAAAACTAATTTTAGCGTTAATTCCCTGGTAGGAATTGCCAATGCTGACAATTGGCCGAACCTTGGGCCAGTTGTCATTTGCCAAGCCTTGAGTAGTGACCATTGGGCCAAGCCTGGCCCGAGGCTTGGTCCATTTGTCTTCCCAAGGCTCGGTTTAATACTATTGGGCCAAGCCTGGTCCGAGGCTTGATCCAAGGCTTGGCCCAATGGTATTATATTATTAAACCGAGCCTTGGGAAGACGATTGGACCAAGCCTGGTCCGAGGCTTGGCCCAATGGTCACTACCCAAGGCTCGGTTTAATAATATAATACCATTGGGCCAAGCCTCGGTCCAGGCTTGGTCCAATCGTCTTCCCAAGGCTCGGTTTAATAATATAATACCATTGGGCCAAGCCTTGGATCAAGCCTCGGACCAGGCTTGGCCCAATAGTATTAAACCGAGCCTTGGGAAGACGAATGGACCAAGCCTGGACCGAGGCTTGGCCCAATGGTAATATATTATTAAACCGAGCCTTGGGTAGTGACCATTGGGCCAAGCCTCGGACCAGGCTTGGCCCAATGCTTAATTGACCCATCATGTAATTAAAAAAAAAAAAATTAAATTAAATCAAGTACTATGAATTGAAAAAAACAGTAATATATATTTTAAATCTGGTGATTGTTTGATAAAGTTTATTTAGCTAAAATAAAAGGCAAATCAAATAGCTTAAAAGAGAGTCATATCAATATAACAACTGTGTACGAGAGCGTAAAGGCATTGACAAATGACAAACAAAACCAAAAAGCTCGAGTTCAAATCTCTCGAGAAACAACTTTTTTTTCCTCGAGGCTTGGATCGACCATCCATTTTTTTGTTTTCCAAGGCTTGGGCCAACCTTGGTTTTTTTGATTCTCGAGGCTTGGGCCAACCTTGGTTTTTTTGATTCCCAAGGCTGGGTACATTGTTATCATTCCAAGGCTTGGACCAAGCCTAGCCCAATGGTTAGACAAGGCTTGCGCCAAACCTCGCCCAATGCTCGGCACGATTGGTCCAAGCCTGGTCCGAGGCTTGGCCCAATTGTGTGTTCCTACCAGGGGAACAAGTAAATTATTTCTTTCTTATTTCTCTCTTTTTAGTTCAATTTAAATAAAAGCATTTTTTTTAAAATCTTTTTTTTTATTTTATTTTTATTTTAAGCTTTTTAGTCTTTTAGTCTTATCAAAAATCATCAATATGATAAAGTAGCACATTAGTTTGGTCTATTTTGATCAAAACCACCATATAGTGGCGTCATCAAAAATGACTCTTAAGTATTACATTTCACACCTCTAGCCCATCGGGAAGTCTTTTGAAATTACATTAATTCGCGAAGGGTTTCAAATAAAGTACCACATTAGTTTGGTCTATTTTGATCAAAACCACCATATAGTGGCGTCATCAAAAATGACTCTTAAGTATTACATTTCACACCTCTAGCCCATCGGGAAGTCTTTTGAAATTACATTAATTCGCGAAGGGTTTCAAATAAAGTACCACATTAGTTTGGTCTATTTTGATCAAAACCACCATATAGTGGCGTCATCAAAAATGACTCTTAAGTATTACATTTCACACCTCTAGCCCATCGGGAAGTCTTTTGAAATTACATTAATTCGCGAAGGGTTTCAAATAAAGTACCACATTAGTTTGGTCGATTTTGATCAAAACCACCATATAGTGGCGTCATCAAAAATGACTCTTAAGTATTACATTTCACACCTCTAGCCCATCGGGAAGTCTTTTGAAATTACATTAATTCGCGAAGGGTTTCAAATAAAGTACCACATTAGTTTGGTCCATTTTGGTAAAACCAAACTCACAATTTGCGTTATCAAAAATGACTCTTAAATATCAAATTTCACACCTCTAGCTCATCGGGAAGTGTCCTTAACAAAGCCATAAAGTTGGTGACCTTGAAAGAGTAAGTTAAATAAAAGCATTTAAAAAAAAAATCATCAAAATCGGTCAAATGGTTCCGGAGTAAATGCGTTATAAAGAAAAAGTTGAAATTAAATCTCACAATTAGTATTCAATAATTAATTATATATATTAAAATTTTATTTTATCATTTAATTTTAAAAATTTCATAATTTGTGGTAATTAAAAAGAATTTTAAAATCAAAGATCAAAGAATACAAGTAAATTCTGAACCCAGAAACACCTTGTTCGTTTTGTTTTTTACTCTTTTGTTTAAAAAAAAAGAAAATTAAAAAAGAAAAATTCCATTTGACTATTTTATTTTAATATTAAATGCAAGAGGGAAGAGAAGAGAATATCCCCGAGGGAAATCTGCCAAACTCCAAAAGAGAAAGAGACAGAAGAGGAATTAAGAAATAAATTAAATCTTTATAATTTATATGACAAAACAATTTCATAAAATGAAATAACTATACCTATAAAAATAATGAATTTCAAAAATTCTATCATGTCAGATCAAAATAAATAGCCTTAGATGCCGAAAAACACCAAATTTAAAAACAAAAAGAACTTCAGACATCTGTGGCGGTCACAAAAGGGCTAAAAAATAACGAAAAACTGGAGATCCTGGGTTTTAATCCCGGTGTCCGTTTGGCCTTACCAACAAAAAAACATAATCACAATCTTGTTAAATATTAAAAAAAATGTAACGCTAGATAGCACCACTCTACTATACATTTATCACTAAATAGTTTTTTATTACAACAACTGTAGTGCCATCTAGCGTTAAATTTTTTAGATATTCAGATAAATATATACATATATTAAAACTGTATTCTTTTGCCTGAACTATAGATAAAATTTTATAACCGTTAAGCAAAAAAAAAAAAACAACAAATTTTAAATTATATATAAATTTTTTGGCCGTGTGTAGTGGTAAGGTGTTTAACCACACTAATGTTGTATTGTCAAAATGCAAAACACTAAACAAAATTCTCTGATTATGTGATGTCTCACTTGTCATAAAAAAGAAAGCGAAGCAGATAAATTTTTAATTAAAGAAATAAAAAAAATTAAATTGGTGAAATAGTCGCTGGGCAGCAGCACCAAAGGGGTCTCTAAGCAATCCGCTTGCCCCTTGGTGTTAGGCCAACAGGATCTATACCATTGCCTACAAATCCTTCCTATATTCATATAAATAATTAATAAAAATGCGATAATTAAAATTTAATATATATGATAGAATAATAATTCTGAGATATAATTCTAATTTTTCCTTCATAACGTTTTAAATCCGAAACTATTTAACGGATTTTAATGGTTTTTTTTTTAATGGTATAATAATTTTACGTGGATGATTTTAGACTAGGTTTCATTTTTAAGGAAAATACTTTTAGGCCTGTGGTTTCCAACCTTTTTTGATGTGTGGCCCACTTTTTCCGTAAAAAAAATCTGAGGCCCAGTGTGTGTGTGTGTGTGTGTGTATAAGTAAAATTGGTTGGCACTCTTAAAATTTAAATCAAAAGTGTGCAAGAAGGATTTGATTTAAACAAATACAGTCCACTCTCGATAATTGGAATTTTTCTTGAAGTCCCTTGGATTTCGAAATATCCATAGTTCATTGTAATTGCTTAAAAAAGAAATTGATTTTTGTGGAAAAAATGCTATTTTTGACCTACAAGGGCTTCAATATTTGGATGAAAAATGAATAGTTTTATTTTAGCCTTAAATTGCACTCAAACTTTTGATTTTTTTTTTTTTTACTTTTTTTATTTATTTTTATTAGGCCTATTATTTTATTTTTATTTTAATAATTTTTATTTTTCCTAAGACGTACGCGGACCAGTTGAATCAGCCCGCGGCCCATGAGTTGGGAACCGCTGATTTTGGGCGTTAAAAATTAAAAAAAAAAAATCATTGTGTGTTTTTATGAAACCACGATGCAAGTGAAACTTTTTTCGGATCGTAGGCGCATTTTCAGAAAATTGTTCAATTAAGGGTATTAAAATCGTGTTTTTAATCTTAACTTAATAATTGGAAAATGAGAAATCAATAGAGGCATGTTAAAAACTGAGAACAATATTTATTTAGTAATTGAAGATTTAAATTATTTTAAAAATTATATTTTATCAATTTAAAAATTGAATAATTAAATCTCACAATTATTTCACTTTAAATAATCTAAATTTATTATCTTTTGTATAAATCAATTTAATTGCTCGCGGACTTAAAAAAGAAGAGAAAATACTATCAAATAATGGAATATATAATCATATATGCCTCTCTCTGTAAAATTCTGGTGGGAGGAGGGGGCAATGTACCTCCCCCCCAACGTCTATGATTAACTCTATTTTTAATATAAATTTTACCAAAGAAAATTTAACTCTAGATAGCACTAGAGTACTATTATAATAATAATTAGTGATTGTGTTATTAAAAATATATTCTTGTGACTGCACTAGAACAAGAGAATGAAGCCAATAACTTGATGAACCCCTTACATAATGCAAATTCCAATAAAATTGTACCGTAATTCAATTTTAATTGATATTTTAAAAATTTATTTTTCTTTTTTTTTTATTCTTCAATCGAATCGTATTTAAAGCTCTCTCTCTTTTTTTCTTTCTTTTTCTCTCCCTTTTTATTCCCTTCTATTCCCTAAGGAGAAAAACCATTAGGAGAAAGAAAGTCTTCATAAGAGTGGATGTATAAGCACAAAGCTGGAGGGAAATCCTCAATCGAATTCTCCATCGCTCTCTTTTTTTCTCTCTCTCTCTCTGCCAGTCACTTACTTCATACCTAGTAGGCTACTCTGTATGACGTAAGAAACCTTTAAAAAAAAAATGAAAGATTTCAAGTGAAATCAATAATTAATTTTGGAACAAAGAGCTGTTTTAATTTAATTTAATTTTTTTTTAAAGTGAAACTTTTATTTGATCCTCTCAAATTTTTTCCCTCTTCTATCAGCATGTCGCGTTACAAGCCGTGACGTCAAAGGCCGTGTCGCTACAAGCAATGACGTCACAAGCCGTGACGACAAAAATAGGAAAGTTGAAATTTAATATACATATATGACGAATTATAAAAAAATAATTGTGAGATTTAATTATTCAATTTTTAAATTGATAAAATATAATTTTTAAAATAAATTTAAAATGATTCAAATCTTCAATTACTAAATAAATATTGTTCTCAGTTCTGAACATGCATATATTGATTTCCCATTTTCCAATTATTAAGTTAAGATTAAAAACGCGATTTTAATACCCTTAATTGAATAATTTTCTGAAAATTTTCAGTTAAACGACTACAATCCGAAAAAAGTTTCACTTGCATCGTGGTATCATAAAACCACACAATGATTTTTTTTAGAGAGAATTTTCCTTATAAGTGATTTTTGTATCGGGAACAAGGGGGGATAATATGAAGAAAAGTGGAAATATATTTTTACCTGATTTTTAATTGAAAATCAGGACAAGTTGGGAAATTTTTTAGTTTGTCGTAAATAACTCCAAAACTATACTTCCCGCCAAAATCGCTTATATTATAAAAATTGTAGAGAATTTAATTCTGTATCAAACGAGTAGAGAGTTGTTAAAATTTCTTCAAGACAAATGTTTAGAATGTAGAAAAAATTCAAAATCCATTATACTTTTTTTTTTAGATTTTCGTAAATAACTCCAAAACTATACAATCTACCAAAATCATCTTTATTATATAAATTGTATAGGATCAAATTCTTTATCAAAAGACTAGAAAGTTTTTGAAATTTATTCAAGATAAATGATAAAAAATCAAGAGTTATATTTTGATGACGAAAATTTTCTTTTTCTTTTTTCGAATTTTATAACTTAAAATAACTTCTTTGTAATCAATTTGATAACAAAACTTGACATAAAAAGAATTAAAGGGAATTTAATTATTTTTCAAATTAAATATTAAATTTTGTCCTCGCTATATGATTAAAAGAAATTTTTGTTTCTTTATTAATTTCTTCCAATTTGATTGACTCGGATAATCGAGAGAGAGAGAGAGAGAGATGAAGATGAAGATGCCGAAGACGACGAAGCCCTATAAGGGCATCAATCAACCAGCCCTTAGTGAAGAAGCGATATCCCTTTTCAACACGAACATTTGTCAATCGATGCCGCAGCAGCAGCATCTAAAAAAAAAAGTTCAATTTCCTTCATCCCTTAACCTATGATGTTATTATTATTAATAATAATAATAATGTGAACGAAATGAAATGCGGAAGAGAGAGAGAGAGTCAACAATGAAGAGGGTTTATGATATATTATCGACAAAAGAAAAAGGGATTCAGGAAGCGGAGATACATACATCACTTTTCTACTTGTTCCCATTTAAAATCCACTAAAATTTTATGAATTTTTCAATTAAATACAAGAAAAATTCCGCAAAAATAACTGTTTTTCTACTAGTATATAAAATAATAAGTATCGTGAAAAAAATATTGGATGGGTAGAAATTAGGTCGTCCTGACGATCTTCCGATATTTGGTAGGGGAGTTAAGAGTTGAAGAACGACTCCCATCCCAATTGTTGGCTATTGGGTAGATACCATGGGCGTAACTAGGGGGTTCTGGGCCCCCAGAAAGCTCCCTACCCCAAGAAAAATTGAGAAAATATGGGGCTTCCAGGCCCCCCGGAGGATGGCTGCTCTCATGGCCCCTCCAGCCAAATTCTCTAGTTACCCCCATGGTAGGATGACTTGGCTTCACCGGATCAAGAGAGATATGTCCGAGCTTGGCCTGTCGTAGACAACAGCATTGGATAGGGTAGAATGGAGGGCTAAGGTAGGACCGACCGGGATTAATAATGGCGAAGAAAGAAGAAGATCGCAGAGAATAGTTGAGGTAGAGAGGTCATACCATCCTTGTTAAGGTTTTGGCCAGGTTTTCCTTAACAGCTTAAGGCGAATGTCGGGATGGCTAATGCGACGTTTACTCCTGGTCTCGTGGCTTGCGTGAATTTTTTGATATTGTTTTTTTTTTATTTCTTTCGATGGAAATGCATGAACATGTTGATTGTTAATGGGCATGCATTTCTATTTATTTAATTATTTTATTTACTTTTTTTTTTCTTTTTTTGTTTTGTTTTGTTTTGTTGTATTTGTTATTGTATTTAAATTTTTATTGTGTTTGTTGGACCTAGCCACCGAGGACTGGTGCCTCTAAGGGGGTCGTAATAAATTTATTTATTTATTTATTTATTTATTTTACCCCCATGGTAGATACCGGTATTGATGCGTGGCTCAGTGTAGGAAGCACCAAGAGTAACTAACCAGAGAATCTGTATTTTTTGTAGGTCATGATAGTATTTATGTATTAATTTAAAATAGTATTATTCTAAGTGAAAAAGGACAGGCAAAAGTTTTCATAACTTTGGAACCACTAATTTTAAAAATTTCTAATCTTAGAGTCATGAAGTCACCACTATAACTACGGATCCTTTTTGGTTGTGATAGAGAAATATTGAAACCTCTCAAAGACCCAATTTGAGAGTAACAGGTTGGATAAGCCAAGGTCTCATAGTCCTTCACCTCCCATATTGACTTTATGGTCTCCAGAGCTTTCCGGAGACTGGGTTTTGTCCTCAGGAGCTTCAGTTTCAGAAAATGTAGTGAAAGCAGCAGTCATGGGAAAAAAAGAACTCTGTTTCTTTGATTATCAAATACTCTGGAAGATGTTATTTGAATAATAAATTTAAAAAAAAAAAATATTGTTTCATCCTAATTTGTTGAGGTTATTGGTCAATATTTTGGAAAACTCCTTCAGATCACTAAGGCTTAATCAAATAAATTCCGTCATTGTAGCTGATATCAGCTCAAAATGAAGTCAAGTTTAAGGAAGAATCGATTTGTTGAATTGCAAGTTGATGGTTATCTCTTCTCAATATTAGCTGAATTTTATATTCTTTTCTTTTAGGATTGAGTTTTTCACTCATCAAATCTTTATAAATTTAATAAATGTAAAGAAATATAAGATAATAAATTATATATCATCACTGAAATTTGATTTTACGAATTTTATTTTATTCATTTAAAAGAAATTTGATATTCCGGTTTTCAGTCTTAGATATAGAAGTATTGAAACTTCTCCAAGACCCAATTTGAAAGTAACAGGATGGATGTTAGATTATAATAATAAACCATAGTCCCATATTCCCTGTATTGTTGTTGAGTTTCTTTCAAATATCAACGTCAACATCGTGGTTTCTTTATTCTCTGTATAATCCTCATTTTTTATTTTCCAAATTTTAAGACACCTCTGAGAAAAGTTATAAACATCCATATGATCTAAATAAGCTCCATTAGAAATTTAAATTTCCACACCTCTTTTCTTTCTAATTAATGATAAGAAGATTAACAAAATAAAAATAGAGATAAGAGGAAATCTGCCATGACTGGTACCTGATGAATAGACAAATAAACAAGATCTAGTGCATATTCATGTATCACCTAGATTTTCACTTTAATACAAAGAAAAAAAATGCTTAAACAAACTAACGATACCATTGTCTAAAAGCAGGTACCAGATAAATGTAACTTTGTGTATAGTAGAACTTTTGATGATACTGAGAAAATCCTTTTTGATATAGAGAGAGATAGAGGGTGAAATTTTTTTCTTTATGAACAACTTTCTAACTAGCATTCAAATTAATTTAGTTGAAAGTTGAAAAGGAAACAGAGTGAGAGAGAAGAATAATGACCCTTTAGTTGGTCCAAGAACAAAATGACTTTCTTAAAGATCTCTGTGACATCTTCTCTCTCTCTCTCTCTCTCCCACTCAATTTGCAAAATGAACGAACATTCCATTGTGGAAGAAGAAGAAAAAGCGATTTCTTTTCAATTATATTAACCCAATTTAAAGAAGGTTCTTTTTTTTCTTTTAGTATTATGAGTAATTTATTTGATCGATATACTACTTAACTATGATGAATCTTCATGGGTTATTATAATAGGATTTTAATTCATATAATAAGCTCAGATTTAGGGAGAAGTTTTGATTGGAATGATTAGATTTTGGAAAAAAATGTACAAGACCGTGGAAACAACGTAAGACTAGTAATAACAAGTGTTAAGATATTGGGGGAGATAGGGTTAGTTGTGCCTGCATATTCGCGGAGGTATGGTCCTCTTTTTGTAATTTCCAGAAGGAATTTGGGAGACCGTTCGCCGATCTCAACGATTCTGAGACTCGGAAACGAGGTCGGTGTGGACTTCTTTGAAAAAAACAGAAATGCTTTCGTTAGGGCCATTGCTCAAGGATGTGAGGCTCAGGGTCCCTGCATCTCCTTCCATTTCTCTCCTATTCTCTTTGTAAATGAACACTAAATCTGTTAAGATAATTTGTATACATAAATATAAATAAATAAATAAATTAGAAGATTAGTTGCATATTTCTTTAAAGATTAGCTCTAACCTATACAATAATTTTTAAAGCATACAACTAATAAAATCCTAATAGAATAATCAGAGACCTTGGGACATTATAAATCAAATTGATTGGGTTTGTCGTTACTTATAATAGCGACTGTGGAAAACAGAGTTCTCAGGACGAAATCCTCAAGCTGACAGTCAACAATAATATCAGGGTGGGTCACGGAAAAAATAGGCGGGGCTTGTAGAAGGCTAGATTGGAATGGAGAGGACTGAGAAAGTTAATTCTTACCGTTTAGATTTTGGACCGATAGTTTGGAGGGATTTCCTTTTTTTAGACAGTGTGTCATTTAGTTTCCAAGATGGATGAAGCACCTCCTTACACTGACACCGGCCCGTATCACGTTTTTGGGATGTGAAATTGCCTTCTAGAATACCGGGACTTAACGATGTCCGACTTTTTTCTTTGGAGGTACCTTAAGTTGCGTGTTCATTTAGTACCAACTGAAGGATGCAATAGCAGAATACTTGCTGCAATGCGTTCACAGAAACATTCTGGACGGACTTGTGTCTATCCTTTTCAGGATAGCTCGGGATGAAAATATTTCTATTGATTGGTTTTCTATATCACCAAAAATAGATTGAATTAAAGACTGTCCTAATGTCAAAACACATCTTGACGGTACTTCAATTAAATCTTCTTTGTTATTAATAGTACGATCGCCAATTTTTAAAAGCCATTCGGCATATTCTTGTTCATCAGTGTTGAAGTGTAGAAAAATGGACGTCACATGTTCGAAGTAATTTTTAAAACCTGAAATGGCACTTATTTCCTAACTAAAAAAATTTAAATAAAATGCTTGTATTTCTAAAACATTGAATTATGTCTGAGTTTGGAACTATCCCAGTGATCCATCTTGTATATACCCGATTGTACAATATTCAAATTAATGTGAATTTAGAACTGAGTGCCCTATATATATCATCTACTTAGAAAATACTAAATGGGCAAAATCCAGAAAATTGACTAATTGGATAATTCAAATCGATACAAGAAAAAAGAAATAAAATGTGGATAAACTTTCATGGTAATTTGTCTTCTCAATACATTGTTGTCACAAATGAGGATCCATTAGTTGATATTAATCCAGAAACCAGGTTTGATTTTAAGATTATCCATCTGCTTCTTTCTACTATAAAAAAAAAAATTCAAAATTAAATATGATTGTTGATGCATAAAAAAAAAGATGTCGATGAAATCTTAAAAAAAAAGATTCAACAACAACAACAACAACAACAAAAAGACGTTCTTGGCATCTCATCTCATTCGATGGCTTCGATTCTATTTTTTTTTTCTTCTTTCCTCCTGACCGAATATCTTCAAACTTGCGTAAAAAAAAAAAAAAAACCAACCCACCGATTGGGATAATTGATAAAGAATGTACAAGTTGAAAAGTTGCCAAGGATAAAAAAAAGAAAGTGAGTATCTCTTTCTCTCTCTCTCTCTCTCTTGCAAGTTTTTGGATTTCAAAAAGAAGATCTCAGCGAAAAGGAAACTCTCTTTAGTAGAGATTAGATAAATAGCCGCCCCAAAGAGTAACGCAGGATTATCTTCTCCTTCTTGTAACCAACCAAACTCGAAGCTCTTTTATAATAAATTCACTTCATTTTAGAAGACTTTCTCTCTCTATATATATATAGATCTCAAATATTTCGTTCGTAAAATCAAGAATCACAAGGTGACTCAAGAACCCACAAGCATCAACAAATTTTCTTTGATCTTATATCCAGTAAATTGGTTTTAATAAGTAGGTAATTTGAGGAGAAGGATAAAGCAGTTAAGCTTAAAATCCTGAAAACAACTCGAGTTCAAAACCACCTCAAAGCAAAAAATTATCCAACTGTCAGTTCCTTGAGGAAGGACATAAGAACTCAGCTCTTTGAAAGTTACTCTGGATACACTAATATCTTAAGAGAAAAGTAGGTAAGTACAAAATGGGTTTGTCTTTGCTGCTTAATATCCCATTAAGGATGGAAAATAACGAGCAGATATTTTTAAATAATTTTATTTTCCCATGAGTGCCTGTACCTTAAACTACTTTTCTATACAATTTCCACCATTATTGAGGCACTTGTCATATCGTCTAACTAGTTTTTGAATTCCGCCGTCAAAGAAACCTGCCGTCTGTGTTGACAACCACTCTGACACGGCCGTTTTGATTTCGCCATCGTCGTCGTGGCGCACACTACCCAGGGGTTTCTTCCACAAGGAGAACATTTTTTGGGCTGACATTGATTGTTTAAACTTGACTTTCCTCGGTGAAGTCGAATGCCGCCATTCCATAGACTGCTGCTTTGATTCTGGTGTGTGATTGATCATCCACCCTTCAATCCAGATCTCCACACACCACTTCCTTCATTTGAAGAAATATCTGGGCGACCTGAGCCACGACGACTATGACAAAATCAAAACGGTCGTGTCAGAGTTGGTTGTCTACACAGGCGGCAGGTTTCTTTGACGACGGAATTCAAAAACTAGTTATACGATATGACAAGTGCCTCAATAATGGTGGAAATTATGTAGAAAAGTATTTAAGTACAGGCTCTCATGGAAAATAAAATTATTTAAAAATATCTGCTCGTTAATTACAAAACGGTACTTAAAAAATACGCCAAATCGTTACGTATCATCGCGAAACCTCAGCCATTAATTTCATCATCTGAGTTGGGGAGGAAGCACTCATTGAAGTGTTAGAAAAGCAGATAAAGAAATTCTTTACTATCCTGGACAGTCATACCAATTTTGGTATCATTGCAATTAAATTACCAAGAGGACGTCCTACCTACTACCTACTTGTTCCTTTTTTGTATATATTTTTTTTTTCTTCTTTCCCATT
Organism: Euborellia annulipes; assembly: GCA_023213315.1. Lineage (NCBI taxonomy): Eukaryota > Metazoa > Arthropoda > Insecta > Dermaptera > Anisolabididae > Euborellia > Euborellia annulipes. Next base: position 94,704 of record JAKCPI010006508.1, on the reverse strand, counting down.
CCTTTTACTAAAACTCTTAAAACAGCCTACCAAAAAATATTCAGAGCTGACCAAGAGCCATCATGGATTGGAGGTTCAAGCCATGATCCATAAACGAGGCCATCCACTAACCATGATGTAGGGAGCAAATAAAGCTTAACTGTCGCTCAAAAATACTCAAACTTGTTATTTAGCCACTCATGAGAATAACTGATTAGTTTTGTAACAAAATGATCTACAGTGAGAGTCAATATTAAATATGCAAAGTTACTGAAGTATCTTTACAGTTTTTTCATATTTTCTCAAATTCGCTCTTTTGATTGAAATTCAATTATTTTTTAGATGTAGATTATATAGTAGGCTGGGATGAGTAGAATAATGGGGTTGGAGAAAAACCAGCAGATAATCGCTCCACCTGACGCCAAATAAAGGACGTCAGGTGGAGCGATTAATCTGCTGGTTTTTATTCTCCAACCCCATTATTTTTTAGATGTTCTTTAGAATGTATATTCTCATTTGCCCTTGAAATTGTTTGAAGCACACTTTACTTCATAGGAAAGATCTGAGATCATGGTAACACAAAGTATAAAGATTTTTCTGTTTATAAATTAAACATCTATATTGGCGGAAACTATGCCGATTCAAAAAATCTGGATTGACAGGAGGAAGTGACATCTGGAAGCACAGAACGCAACTTTCAATTACCAAAGATAAGAGAAAGTTGTGTGCTCTGCGATCAGTCACACCAGATTTTTTATATCGTATCTGAGAAAGAGAATCATCCACCTTAATTACTTCATTTTTTCATTCGATTTTAATAAACTATTAATATCCAAAGTTAGATAAAGTTGTCTGATGTACGGTCAGTCACACCACCCTCTCTTTCCTAGGGTGTTTACGTAATACTTGAATCGCCCTATTGGTATGATTTTTCTACATGTTTAGAAACCTACCCTCTCCCAACTTAGGAATTGTTGTTAGACTATTTCCAAATTTATTTCCAAGGTTCTATCTTATCTAACTTATAGTCTAAGGTCCCATTTGTGGAGCCAAACTTAAACAACCACCACAAGTGCCAATTCAGAAGCACATTCTTAATCGGGAATCTAAACTTGAACCCTTCAACAACAACAACAACAACCATTAATAGTATCATACAAGTTCCCACAAGAAATCACACATAATTTAATTACAAATACGAAATCTGACGACATCAATAAAAGAGTCAAATTTATCTCTTCCATATGTACAGTAACTGACAAAAATAGCAAATTTTATAGATTAATTGTATTTGGGGGATTTGATCATTTTAACTTTCTTTTTTAATATATCAACTCAACTACTTGAAATCTTTTGAGATGAGGAATTTTTTGATGATGAGTGTAACTAAAAAAATTAGTTTATATTAAAAGTAGATATTGGTTTTAGAAAGCAAACTAAAAAAATGAGGATAATTTGGAAAAATTAGACATCAATATTATTATTATTACTAATAAAATTGGAGGTTTACTTTGCTCAAAAAATTTTGAAGATGAATAAAATGAAATAGAATAGTATTTTATATCACAAAATGGCTAGATTATAGTATTTTTTGAACCATCATCAGGTCTCAAAGTATACTTTTGAAATTTGAGTAAGAACTCAATAACTTTAAAGGAAATAAAACAATTTTTAGAAATTAGCTGTAGCTATATTATAATATAATAATAATATCCAAACTAAACAGCGCAAGAAGTTATTACTCATAAAATTGCAGGTTTACTGTGCACAAAAAACTTTTGAGATGGATGCGCATAACATTATTAATAGAATAAATTAGAACTCTATTATTCGATCAAGAAAACCAGAACACAGTCTCCAATTTCTTTTAAAATTTTCTTATTATTTAGTTTTTACTCAAATTTTAAATATATTCTTTAAGAACTGATGAAGGTTCAAAAAAATGGCAGAAATCAGTGAAGACTGTTATATTTTATAAAAACTGTACCATATTAAATTTATTCCTTTTAAAAGTATCGATATAATTGAGTTTTTACACAAATTTTAAATGTTTTTCAGACCTGATGATGATACAATAATAATAAATCCCAGCTCCTCCACATTGCTATTCCTTGGTATTTGTAGAAAAAAACCTAAATGTCTACTTTTAGTGCCTACGTTTCATATTTTATTTCAATTTTGTAATAGAAAACGATATATTTATTTTAAAATACCAATTAATATAATTTTAAAAACTTAATCCCAGCACTTTCACTTTAGAAATGCAGATATTTTAATCTTTTGTCAAAAATAAAGACTCCAAGTGTTTTTTTAAGCTAAAGAATTTCAAAACAATATAATATTTTCCATTCAAAATTTTTAAGAGATAAACATTTCATAATTCATTCCTAACATCCCAGCTCCTCCACTTTAACCCAATTGCTTAAAAAAAAAAAAAAATGATTGCAATTAGTGACTGCAGTCAAGTTGTACAACAAATCATGCAAATAAATACAGTTCTAATTTATTTTCGATGGTGGATCATGCAGCTAGTTATTCCACATACTTAAACACTCTTCTCTCTTCAAAAATTTTATTTTTTATTGAATATTTTATTACAACTTGTTAATGGATATCAAACAGCATATTCAATAATAATGAACAACATTTTTACGATTCCAACGTTTTTTTTTTCTATTAATAATGTACAAAAATTACATTTTGAATTTATAAAATGATACATTACATACACTACCTTAAAACCCCGCGCGCTATGAATTCCTGATACGAATCACGTACTAGTCGCCAGGCGACGATCGATTTGAGTGTGTGGACGTAAAAAAAAGAAAAAAAAAAGTCTGAAATAGGCTAGAGCTATATATGCTCTTTTTTCTCATCTCACGCCATCGTCGTCGTCGTCCATTTTTATTAGATAAGTTTTGGAAAATGTCTTCTCAAGGTATTAAAAAAGAAAAAAAAAAAAACATCGATTATTTTTAAGAAAGTAATTTTTAACAAATTCTGAATTATTTAAAACTAAAAGAGTAAGTAGTTTTATCTAACTTTGAATGTTTTATTTCGAAATAATGATGACCTTAAGAAAAAAAACACAAATTTTAGAAAAAAATCCCAGCTCCTCCACATTCCTAGTAATGGATGTTTGTAAAAAAAAGACACTTAAGTCTACTCTTGGTGCGTACGAGTCATGTTTTATTTCAATTATGTAATAGAAAGCGATATTTTCAATAATGACGTCACGTCATTCAGTCAAATAGCAAATAACAGTTAAAAACAAATTCATATTATAATGAACACATCCCAGAGACATCCCTTAAAGAAAGAGCTGCCAAGATATTTATTTTTTGTTTTCCAAAAGGCGGAATTAAATATCATGAGTGAAAATAAAAATAAATTAATTTTCTCCCAAATGGGAACTTGTAGAAAAAGTAGATAATTTTTTAATAAGAGCATTATTTTGTGTTTATATAGCATTTGAGAGTAGATAAATCTTCTCTCTAAAAAAGTAAATCATTATGTTATCAAATTTTTGTCTTTAACGAAAGTGGAGGAGCTGGGATTTTTTTAAAATTATATTATTTTAACATCGAAATATTTTTGTCAAAAACTAGATATTCTGCAAAACCTATCATATACAAAAATAAATTAATCATCCTGAAATGGAGACTTGGATTGTAGTATAAGTAGTAATTTTTTATAAGGGCATTTTTAGTATTTATTTAGCATTTGCAATGCAAGAGAGTAGATTATTCTTCTCTCTAAAAAATTTATAAATTAATTACGAAACTTTATGCTCTAACAGAAGTGGAGGAGCTGGGATTAATAATTGTTTGTTATATTATTTGAAAATCGAAATCCTTTTTGTAAAAATAGAAATTCCGCTAAAACGCATCATATGCAAAAATAAATTAATCATCCCCAAATGGGGACTTGTATTGTAGTATAAGTACATAGTTTTTTTTTTAAATAAAAGCATTACTCAGGCGTTTATTTAGCATTATAGGAGAGTAGATCATTATTCCCTCTAAAAAATGAATTAATGCATTACCAAACTATGCTTTAACAAAAGTGAAGGAGCTGGGATTAATGAATTTTTTGTTATATTGTATTATTTGAAAATTGAAATCCTTTTGTTAAAAAAAAAAATAGAAATTCTGCAAAACGCTATAAAAGACACCGCAAATATGTTGACGCTTGAAAATCCAAAGTAGTATGGTTTTAAAGAGCAAGTTGTGAACGGAATGGAATGGAGTTGAGAGAAAGTAGCAGGCAAGGAATCTCCTCCTGTGATGGGCGGATAATGGTTCACGACGACGACGTCGACGGCGGTGGCAGATGCAACACACAAAGCTTAGAAAAGAGAATGTGTGCCGCCATTGGGAGAACGAATCAAGCCTGGGAGATTGGATTCGAACATGAAAGAACGCTTGACGGGTGTCCAAAAAAGATGCAAAAGGAAATAAGAGATTCCCCGTCTCTCGCATTTTTCCCTTCTCCTCTGTCGCTGCCTGCCTTTTAAAAACTTTAAAGAATTTAATAAATATAATAAATTTTAAAAATTAAACCCCAACTCCTCCACAATATTATTTATATGCATCAACATATGGAAAGAGTATGATCACTTAGCATGTTTTATTTCGGGATGACCTTAAAAAAAATATTTTAGAAAAAATCCCAGCTCCTCCACATTCCTATTCATTAGTATTTGTAGAAAAAAACTTTTACGTTTCATATTTTATTTAAATTTTGTAATAGAGAACAATATATTAATTTTAAAATACCAATTAATATAATTTTAAAAACTTAATCCCAGCACCTTCACTTTAGAAAAGCACAGTTGTCAAAAATAAAGACTCAAGCCTTTTTTTAAGCTCAAGAATTTCAAAACAATATAATATTTTCCATTCAAAGGTTTCAGAGATAAACATTTCATTATTAATTCCTAACATCCCAGCTCCTTCACTTTAACCCAATTGCTAACTAGCCAAACAGAGTTTATATTTGCAGAGACAATATTCTAAGAGATTTTGAGAGAGAGAGAAAGGGAAGTACTTTCCTTGTCTCCTCATACCTGGTCGCGTAATTTACTTCCACAGAACTTTTAATATTTTCATTCAAATATCTTTTGTAGATTTTAAAAAAGATTCGTTTTAAAAAGAAACTAGCTGCTTAAGTCAGAAAAATAAAAACCTAGATACATAATAGTTAAATTATAAAAACTTGAAACAGAAAACGTCTTGAAAATCGGTTAAGTAGTTTCGCATTTTACGAATTACAAAGAAAAAAGTAAAACTCACAAATTTTATTTTATAATTAATTATATATATGAAAAATTTAATTTAATAAAATTTTAATATAAATTATTAATTATAGAATAATTATTGTGAGATTTAATTAGTGAATTTCGCTTATTCATTTTATATTTATACTGAGATGTTTTATTTTTAGGAATATTTAAAATAAAGGCAAAAAGATTCGTTTTAAAAAGAAACTAGCTGCTTAAGTCACAAAAATTAAATAAAAAAGTTAATAATTAAATCTTACAAATTTTGTTTTGTAATTAATGATATATATTATAAATTTAATCTTGATAAAATTTTAATTTAAATTATTAATTATAGAACAATAATTATGAGATTTAATTATTGATTTTTTCTTAGTAATCCATTAATTCCGAAACTACTTGACCGATTTTCATGATTTTTTTTTCAATGTATAGAGAATTTTAGAGAGATGTTTTATTTTTATGAATATTTAGACGCTCTGTAATAAATCTAACGATAAATAAACAAAAATACGAAATGAATTAAAGTGAACCAAGTCTTCCTTCCTATATAAGAACATTTTTTTTTTTATTAAAAGTTTTTAATTAATAAAAATACATAAAATTTAATGTCTTAAAACTAAGATGCAAATTATTTTTACCCCTCCTCAATGCTATTATTATTTTTAATAATATTAGGTAGAGAGTACGTAGGTGGTATCATGATTGACTTTGCTTTTTTTATGACTCTACTATGAAAGAGTTTTATTATAGGGGTGTGTGACGCGTGAAGATAGCTCCTTGTTTTCATTAAAGAATCTCCCCCTCCCACCCCCTATGTTTTTTTATATTCTTAAGTTAATAAAAAAAATCTCTTAAAATATAAAGTTCAAATTTATTTAATATCAAATTTAAGCTGTTTTGATCTAACAAAGCAACCCTTCATCAGTGATTAAAACAAAGTAAACAAAATTTTAAAAAATAATAAAATATTAGAAACGAAGAAATTCGAGTGATAATTAAGAGGACATCATAGGATACAATTTTCGGTAACGCATCATTCCCCATCCTCAGGACGATAAATTGTTAATATTGCTACATATCAATTAACAATACATTAACAATTGGAAAAGATCATTTTCTCTTGAAAATCCATTAATGTTTATGCCTTAGCAAACTGAAGTGGAGAAGCTGGGATTAATGATTTTTTTTATTATATTATTTGAAAATCGAAATCATTTTGAGGATGGGCGAAATGTTGACGAAATTTAAATAAAGTTTTTTATTCTATTCTATTCCTGCTCCTCTTCATAAAATATAATTTGAATTTATTTCCTAAAACATAATCTCTAGTTGACATGATAATCAGTGCAGTCAACCAAGAATCGCGGATAGTTTGGGAAAAACCAGAGTGTAGAAAGTTACTTGATTGAAAGGGTAAAATATATAATTATATAAAAGTTTTAAATAAAAATAACGTATTCATGTTTTTAATAGTCATCGTCTATGCTGGACTAGAGACTGATTTCTAAAATTTGGAATAATAGTCTATTGATAATCAGAACTCCATGCCTTGGGATTTAGTCCTGGCTGAATTTTGAATGGGTGACCCAGAAAAAGAACTTCAACTGAAAGACATTGATATTTCATTATTATCCCAGCTCCTCCACTTTAACCCAATTGCTAACTATCCAAACATTAAATTAGATTTAGACTTCATCTGAAAGACATATTTATTGGAAATTAAATAAAAATGAAACTCCAAATGGTCTCAAGATTCGAAAAAAAGGAAAATAAAAAGCCGACTTGTTAGAGTTAATCAACAAACGTTTCATTTTCTTTTTTAATTTTTCCATCTAAATGTTTCAGAGATAAACATTTCATTATTAATTTCTAACATCCCATCTCTTCCATTTTAACTCAAATACTAATTATCCAAAAAAGATATTTTCTAATATCCCAGCACCTCCACTTTAATCCATTTGCGTATCTATCCAAAAATAAGATATTTTCTAACATTCCAGCATCTACACTTTAATCCAATTGCTATCTATCCAAAAATAAGATATTTTCTAACATCCCAGCACCTACACTTTAATCCAATTTTTATCTATCCAAAAATTGGATTTTTTATTTTCTAACATCCCAGCGCCTCCACTTTAACCCGATTGCTATCTAACCAAAAATAAGATATTTTCTAACATTCCAGCACCTACACTTTAATCCGATTGATATCTATCCAAACATAAAATATTTTTTTGACATCCCAGCTCCTCCACTTTAACCAAATTTCTATCTATCCAAACATAAGATATTTCTAACATCCCAGCTCCTCCACTTTGATCCAATTACTAACTATTCAAAAATTAGATAAACGTTTATTGTTTCAATACAAATTTAGGGTTCAAGCAGATATTTAAGACCACACTCTATCTAGTAATGACATTTAGTCAAAGTCATTAATAAACCTAGCCATAAAAATGAACTAATCTTTAATCTGATTAGTTTTGAACAGCCTGGTGCATTCAAGTAGGTCATGTAATTATTAATTAATTAATTGGGATCAAAGAGAGAGGCATCTATCTGTCAATTGCATTTACGTTTATGTGTTTGTGTTTGTGTGTGTTGCAGTTGATGTTCGATCAGTTCAGTTTGGGCCGATATGAAGCCTCTTCTTTGGACGGCTGTCCGGATGGTTATATGCAATTGAGTGAACTAGGCAGGCCATTTACCGGAGGTTCCTGGTGTGGCGCCTCAACTGGCTATGCCGTCTACTATAGCGAAACATCGACGGTCACTGTGTCACTCAAACTCTTTCATGCACCGGCACATTTACCTTTTCAGTTCCAGTTAAGGTAAGAAAAACAACGTGAAAAGTTTTTTAATAAAAAATTTTATAATAGAGACCCATTGCTTTTCAATGGGAATATTTTGAGCCTCCTCAGATTATATTTTTCCTGTACTCTAGGTTACAATAAATAGATTATATTATATAGGTATTATTAAGAGGGTAAAAATGAGAAATGCAGCTAAGGTTATTTCTTTATTTGGTTAATTCTATAGAGATTCACGCAGCTGACGTTTCGGTTCCGTGTTTGAACGATCTTCAGAGCTGGCGAAAAGTCATTATGTAAGTGTCATAGTGGATTGTACATAAATGATCTGGTCGTCTCACACGGTGTATATATTTATTATATAAGAATTTTTCAACAATGTATAAAATCCACTATGACATTTTCATAATGATTTTTCGCCAGCTCTGAAGATGGTTCAAACACGGAACCGAAACGTCAGCTGTGTGAATTAACCAAATAAAGAAATAACCTTAGCTGCATTTCTCATTTTTACCCTCTTATTAATATAACATCAAATCAGCTATAAATTGTTTATGCAATAAATAGATTGTATGAAGCTAAACACACACAAAATTCTCTATGCACTAAAAAAAAATCCCATAAAAATTCGTCCAATAGTTTCGGAGTTAATGCGTTATAAAGAAAAATTTCAAGTTAAATCTCACAAATATTATTCTATTACAATTAATTATATTTATATTAAATTTTAATTTTACAAATCAATAGCCCCCCAGGCAACTCTACGAGGAGAGGGAGTTGCTGTGACATCCCGTCCTGTGGAAGAGACGTAAAAAAGATTCCCTCTCAGTGATGCATTCTTCGAAAGGAGTGCGGTGCTGAGGGAGTCCCTCCTCAACTAGGACATCCTCCATAGCATAGAAGAGGTTGGATATAAGGAGCCGGTTGGAACCAGAAATAAGGATTAGTTCACTAGCTAGAGAAGAAAGCAGGAGGAGGAGTTAGAGACAGGAAATGATGTAACTTCACGGGGTGCCGGTAGATGGCTACGGCCAGAGGCCGGTTGGGTTTGAGGTGTGTGTCTTCGTACACGAAAGCACCTCGGGTAAATAAACGGGGATCCCGATAGGAATTTCAAATAATAACAATTTTATAAATTTTGCCATTTATATTGATAAAAATGTGAAATATTTTCAAAACAATAGTAATAATTAATTTTAACTCTATTATCTGAAAAAAATTATCTCAAATGGCAACTAGTTATCTGATGACATCAGTCTTGTCTGAAGATAACCCACCAAGTGGTGAATTAAGTTTAAAATTCATAAAATAATTTTGAAACATATAACCTAGCACAAGGAAGGAAGCAGGTGCAGCCAAAATTAAAGCCTCCGATTTTGTTACAATTAATGAGACGTTTCGAGAAAACTTTATTTCCTCATCATCATCTTTCAAATTGTATTTGTCCCGGAGTTTTAAAGGGCACAATACATTTATTATGTATTTTCTTTATGGGTGTGTTATTCATTGACTTGTTCAGTGAGAATGTTGTCACTGAACAAGTCAATGAATAACACACCCATAAAGAAAATACATAATAAATGTATTGTGCCCTTTTAACAACTCCGGGACAAATACAATTTGAAAGACTGATGATGAGGAAATAAAGTTTTCTCGAAACGTCTCATTAATTGTAACAAAATCGGAGGCTTTAATTTTGGCTGCACCTGCTTCCTTCCTTGTGCATAAATCAACAGCCACGTACTTCATTGGTCATATATCCTAGTGTATAATTGTGACCTCAGATTCTATCAATAGTTTTTTTTTTTTTTTTTTTTTTTTTTTTATTGCACTCTAGGATACAATGGATATATGAACCTGCAAAATTTAAATGTTAAAATAATAAAAAATTTATTAAGGTTGTTCGGATAGTACCCAGTAAGTCATAATAGAATCTAAATTTTTTTTTTAATAAAATGAAAAATTTGAATGCATAAATTCCTTATTATAATTTAGTCGTGACCTATCATAGTTTATAATTGGATTAAGTTAATAATTTAATTACCAAAAATAATAAATGAATGACTTTTGACTTGAGCAGTTTTTCACGTAATATAGATCTGGCAACATTGCATTTATCAGCTGTTTATTTTAAATCTTAAAAGCCCTTTTATTTTATTTAATATATTACAGTGATTAATGCAAATCAGTTTAAACACAATGGACGATTATGCGAGAAAAAATATCGTAAAATGGAAAAAAAATGGAACTGACAGCGAGAAAAGAGTATTATTTTATGCGACGTTGCCAAACTGGTCTGACAAGTGAGTCTCATTTTTAAATATTGGCGACTGTCATTTTGGAGAATTTGTTGACTTTGTTTTTGCTTAGAGAATAGACCTGTTTATCGTCTATAAAAATTTTTTGAAATTAAACAAATAGGGTATTTTAAAACGTCATACTCTACAAAAAAAAAAAAAAAACAAGATCTTTCAAAGTAATTAATAAATAAATAAATAAATGACATAAAATGAGGCTTTTTGTTGATTGTTCTTTTGTGGTTTAGCAAATTGTTCCCTTCCTCTCTCGATTTAAACCCTAAAGTGATCGAATTGTTTCACTCGCACACACAAACAAAACAAACAGATAGTTGCATTTACGAGAGAGAGATGTCGTCGTAGAGAAAGAGAAGGGGAATAAATAGAGTGTGTTTGTTGCTCTCTCTCTCTCTCTCTCTCGTTTAAGAAAGGAGAAGGAAGAGGAACATCACCACTTGTGTTTGCCTTTGTAAAGAGAGATGGTTCAAATTGATGATAGGATCTTAGAAAATAACAATCAAAAAAATTTTATTTCTAAAAGAACAAAAAAAAAAATACAAAAATTTAATATACTAGCCGCGTCGCCCACCTCAGCTGGCTCGGACCCGCCTGTGGCGGACCCTCGTTTTTTCTTAATTATAAGAATTATTATTCCAATCCAGTGACGTTTTGTAGAATACATAAATGCAATTAATAACTCAAAAAGTTATGGAAATTTCGGGTTGAAAATAATTTTCCTGTAATCCCTGTAAAGTTCTCTTTAATCAGATAAAATTTCATTTCAAAATTCCAATAAGAAATTGGTCAAATAGAGCGTGACAGACAGACGGACTTTAGCGAATTATATAAATAGATAGGTAGTGATTGATCTCATAGCACCCTATTTGTTTGATAATGAGCTTTATTCCTTCTTCTGTTTTTTTTTTTTATAATCTATTTATTAAATAAGCCGGCGATCTAGGTTCGAGTCCAGGGGGCACAATTTTGTCTAACAGAGGGAGTGCATAGTCTTCATAACACCGATTTGAACGAAAATTTTTGTATGTGTAGTACTTAATGAAAAACAAATTCTGTTAAAGCGAGAGAACGCACTACTCAGCCGTTCGTCTAAAAAAAAAAAATGTTTAAGATTTTGCCAGCATGTCTTAAGGTGCGTACACATCTGCGCTCTGCTCCGCTCGCGAGCACCATGTTCGTTAGATTAGTACGGGTTTGAGCAGCTCGCGAGCATCTCAAAACCCGTACTAATCTAACGAACATAGTGTTCGCGAGCGGAGCAGAGCGCAGATGTGTACGCACCTTTAAGCCGATGATAACAATAACATTTACAAAAGCCGCGATGGGTAGATCGATAGCGTTCATTCTTTGTAAACATGAAATCCCGAGTTCGAATCTCGCCCTGTGCAACTAATTTTTTTTTTGTGTAATTCATTTATTTTTTTTTTTATTTATAAGAATATTTTTTAATATTAATAAATAAATAAAAAGTTTTTTTTTTAATTATTGGCTTTTAATTTTTAACATGTTATTACATGTTATTTAAAGAAAATTTAAAGAAAATTCAAATGCTTTCTGTCAAAAATATAATACAGTATAATATTATACGAGAAATATATTAATTACTGTAAATTATACACATAAATAAATGTACAATAATATTTAATATTTAATGAATACATAATAATAAGGAAAATTTTAAAAATTTTCAAATTTTTTTATATTTTTATGTATTTATTAAATATTACATAATTATTGTACAGTGAGCACCACAATTAAGTGCCCACCTGTTAGTTAGAGCCTTAAGTATTTGGCAAATGGTGAAATAATTTTAAATTTGGAAAGTTAAAATAAGATCATCTGTATCAGATTTTGCGTTTTACCTTTTCTGTTATTAAAATTATTTCACTATACACCATATACTATACTATATACTTAAGGCTAAAGCTATCAGGTGGGGACTTGATTGTGGCGCTCACTGTACATTTATTTGTGTTCAATTAATAGTAAGATATTTCTCGTATAATATTAAATATTTCCTTATAGTGTATTAAAAGGACATTTTTTAAGAAAAATTCTATATATTTTTTTTTTTGATTGTTAAAGTTACGAAATGTATGAGGAAACAACTGTTTGAGAATTTTGAAACCCTTATAATGAATGTTATAGAAAGTATAAGAAAATAAAATTTGAGGCTCAAAAAATTTTCTTTTAAAAATTTCCCCATTTAAAAGTGTTGGGTTCTATCTCTAAACTTTCCTTTTGAAAAATCAAAGTTAATTGCAATTATAAAATAAAATAATTAAATCTCTTAAAATGAAAAATAATAAAAATTGTTATTTAAATTTATTTCTTTTTGGGTATTTTCAATTAATTGACTAACATAGTAATACCTAAATACTTATAATTCGTTAATGGTTACATATATTTTAAGATATATAGGTAAGAGAAAGTAAAGGCCTAATAAAATTAAACCGATTAAAGGGAGATTTTTTTTTAATCAGTAGATATGACAAGTTTAATTAAAATTATCCTCCGCAACGGTGGTGGGTGTGTTCGTATTACGCTATAAATAAAATGTGTATTTAATTAGGGGGTGGGGGACTTTAGGAAAAAAATGTAAGGATAAAAGAAGAGATTTGGATGTTTGAATTATAAATAATATGGACCCTTTCCCCATCACCTAATTAGCTCGCCCAATTAATCAGTCACTTGGTTTAAAATTTCAAAAAAAAAAAAAAATAAATGGAATTATATAAGCTGTATTTAGCGATCTAATTGAATTTGTTTGGGCCTCAGTGGCGAATGATTCTGAGGGTTGATATGCAACAAAAAAGATGGGATAGGCCTTCTATGTACTTTGTATAACACGCCAACCCTCCCCCCCCACCAACAACCCCGTTTTTCAAAGTAATAAATTTTGTTTAAATTATAGAAAGGAGATCAAGACAGTCAAAGCAAAATAAGGAAAATATTTTAGTGAACGATACTGACGACGTTTCGGCCTTCATCAGAACCTGAAAATACAGCATCTGCTTTTTTTTTTTTTTTTGTTACATGATGTAATTTCTTAAATATAAGATTAATTATAAAATTGAGATAAGAATAGTTTAACATAATGTTAAATATAAAATTTCTATGGTCATTAATTTACTATATTAATTAATATAGTAATTTGAAAGAGGAAAAGAGGATGGTGAAACGACTAACAAAAAAATGTAGCAGATGGGGTATATAAATTTATTTGTAATTTTGTTGCATTGTAAGGTCCTGATGAAGAATCGGCCGAAAGTCGATGTCGTTCAATAAAGCAAATAAAAAAATTATATACATTGAACCACTATTCCTTGTAATTATTTATTTAATTTATTTAGAATAATATTTTTTTTATTTCTATACCCCCTAAATGAGTTTTTCTAAACATATAAATTAAATAACACCCAAAATTATCAATGTATTAAAAAAAATCCCATAAAAATTCGTCCAATAGTTTCGGAGTTAATGCGTTTTAAAGAAAAAGTTAAAATTAAATCTCACATTTATTATTATAATTTATATTAAATTTTAATTTTTCCTGATTTTGTCATTATATTGATGGAAATGTGAAATATTTTCAAAACATTAGCAATAAATAAATTTTTAACTCTTAATAAATTAAATTAAATCTCTCAAATTAAAAATAATAAAAATTGTTATTTAATTAAATTTTCTATTTTAATAAATATAATTTTTTGAAGTACAATCAAATTGATGAAATTTCGCCCAATGCGGGTTTTTTTAAATAAATTTAATTAAATATTATTCTATAAAATTTATATATAAACTTGACACTTGACTCAGAGACTTTAAAATTTCTTATTAATCGTTCATAAAACAAATTCCATATCGTAAGATGGATACTTTCTCGACATTTAATAGGGCATTAAAGTTAATATGACGACGGGCTCTGATCTCTGACGTAAGTGGTGATTAAGAAAGGATCGTTTTTTTTTTTTTTTTTTTTTGAACTAAAGAAATAAATGTCGTCATTTGCACCTCTTTTTAGTAACAAAATATGACCTCTAAATGCTTATCATCTTCTAAATAAGGTCTTTCTTCTGAATGTTGATATAAAACAGATATCTTTAGCGAAATTTTTTAAATTAAATTAAACAAATTATTTAGCGAGATTTTTAATTTAAAATTAATTAATTTCAAATTTACTTTGAGAGATTTGTAAATTAAATTAAACAAATTTATTTAGCGAGATTTTTTAATTTTAAATTTAAAATTAATTTCAAATTTACTTTGAGAGATTTGTAAATTAAATCAAATTTATTTAGCGAGATTTTCGAATTTAAAATTAATTAATTTCAAATTTACTTTGAGAGATTTGTAAATTAAATTAAACAAATTTATTTAGCGAGATTTTCGAATTTAAAATTAATTAATTTCAAATTTACTTTGAGAGATTTGTAAATTAAATTAAAAATTTATTTTGTGAGATTTTTAAATTAAAATAAACAAATATTTGGTTAGATATATTTAGATACAGAAACAGACTTCTATTGATTGTCACCTTACAAAATAATAAGACATTTTTATCTTTGATTCTCTTTTTTTTTTTCATCTCATCCCTTCGCTCTTTTAAGACAAGTCAAGGATCGAAATCAAATTTACAAAGTCACTTTGCACACAGACAAAACCATGCGACAAGTGCCTTCTATATATATCCTAAACAAGAAAATATAAAACGAAAGACAGCATCTGTTGGTTGGTCCCTAAGGGACGGAAGAGAAGGGTTTTGAAGAACCCCCCCCCCCCCTTCGGTGGGAGGTTCTCAGTGACCGTGACGCCCTGAACGTTCGTTCGTCCCTGAAAAAAAAAAACACATTCCACCGGAATCTGATTTAAAAGATCAACTTTGATTTGAAAGGGACGACGACGACTGTGTTGTCCCTGTGCCTGGATTTATTACGAAATCCGAGTATCGAATCTCTTTTACTAATACACAGTGAGACACAAGAAAGTGCGACACACACACACACACATATCACTTTAAACTTGTTTCTAAAATCTAATTTCATCAAAAAGAAATTTTTTTCTTCTTACAAACTTTTTTTTTCATGTCCCAATCATATAACAATTATCAAATTTTGAACGGAAAACTAAAAAGAAAAAAGAGCCGAAACTTCTACCTCTATGCTATGCTGCAGTTGTTTAATTAGTAATCTAGTAATTTAAAAAAAGTGAAAAAAATAATCCATTTTATATTTATTTATTTACATCCCCTTGTTTTAAACTCCCCCTGTTTGCGATTGATTGCATCCCCTTCCCTCTTATCTCGTTGATAAATTTTTAATCCGTTTGATCCTGCAATATTTAAAAAAAAAAAATAGCGTATTTATATTTGTTAGAATTCAATTCAAAAGGGATTTTTGTTTTTTTATTTAAAAAATAAATAAAATAAAATCAAACAACGCCTTAAAGGTTAAATTTTCTATGAATATTGAAACTAACGGATTTTTTTTTGAAATTAATTAGTTAGATAGAAGAGAGATAGAAATAGAACACATAGGAACAAATTATTGATATGATATGCAGTAGAGAGATGCATATTATATTATATTATAGACCCAGAAAGTGTATGTATGTAGGTAGTACGTTCGGTACGTGAGAGGAGTTTAAAATGGCCTCCCCACCGCGAGGTTGGGCCTGGAGGAAATATATTATTGTTTTAAAACTATTACAAATCTTATATAACTGAGTAGACGGGGGAGGGAATTTAACATCGAACATGTGGATCCACATTTTAATATTTGTCATTTCTAAATTATATTTTCGAGTTAAATTTTCCCCATATATAAAAAAATTTCATTCGGTATTTAGATATAAATACAAACTAAACAAAACTTATATTTGATCTGCATTTACTGAAATTATTAATTTACTTTCTAAAGAATTTAAAATTTAAATCTCGTAAATATAAAATAAAATTTAATTATTTAATTCTGTATATTTAAATTTAAAATTTAAATCTCGTAAATATAAAATAAAATTTAATTATTTAATTCTGTATTTAAAGAAATTTAAAATTTAAATCTCGCAAATATAAAATAAAATTTAATTATTTAATTTAAAATTTAAATCTCGTAAATATAAAATAAAATTTAATTATTTAATTCTGTATTTAAAGAAATTTAAAATTTAAATCTCGCAAATTTTATTTTTTTCTAAATGAATTCAAGTGAATAGAGAAAAAAAGTTGCCCGTTTTGTTCAGTTATTGCTCGTAAACCAAAGGACATATAAAAATGGTTATTACAACACTAAAAAAGAGGATCCAAAAATATATAAAATAATTTTATCACATGAATATTATTAACAATCTGGTAACTTTAAAAAAAATAAACAAAATTTTATCGATTTTTGAAAATATTCAAATTACAAACTCAAAGTATTTATTATTGTATTTAATTCTAAATACTATAAGACTTTAATAATTTTTCTCTTATTTTTGCTTTCAGATATAAATTCGTGTCACGTGAAGAGGCCGTGGTGCGTTTCGGGCCACTTGATGCGCCATTAGAACGCGGCGAGGTCGTCCCAGGCACATATTGTAGCCGTAATTTCTACGAATGTCATCGGAAACGATGTCGGCTACAATCGCCCAATTATCCGGGCATGTATCCAAGAAATGTCACTTGTTATTTGACATTAAGACAGAAGACGGTGCCCAATTGCAAACATGCAATGATCGCCGTCAATCAGGACTCAGAGCACAAGGTAACTCAACTAAAGCATTCATCGTTGAAGCATTCTTAAATTTAATTAAATTATCATCTAATTATATATAATTAAATAAAACAAGGTTAAGTTTTTCTGCGTTAATACGTCATCTTCAGAGCTACCATTAGCACAAACTGACTATTTCATTTATTAATTATTTATATTCATAGTAGATGGCAGCACCGTATCTTATTTTACTAAAGATGGCAGCACTGTTTCTCTATTCGTTATATCTGCTCTAATTATATTATATGGATATTAATTTAAATTTAAATAAATATTGTAATACATAAGGCAACTGGCACAAAATAATTAATATTAATAATTTCATTTAAAACAAAAATAATGATATTTATCAAACGTTTATAATTCATATTAAACAAAATATTTCAACGCTCATTTTTATATTGAATTCAAATAATTTTCAAATACAAAATCCATGGTACCTAAATAATGAATATTCTCAAACTTTAATAAAAACTATCTAAAACAAATTCAAAATTTTATATTTAAAGAGAATACTTAAACAACAATCTACAATTCTTCATATTAAAACTTATTGAAATTAATAATTTACTTTCTTTCAATTAATACCTAGTTTAAAGTCAAAGATAAAAGTTATTTTAATTAAATAAATATTCAATCTTGTTTAAATTTAACTTTTGTTTTCATTCAAGCAACCTACTTAAATATTAGTAGATTTGATTAATTTTCAGCGATCGTAATTTTGATGTGTAAATGGTCCTATTTCATTTCTTCTAATTAAATACTTCTAATCATCCACTTCATCAAGCGAAGCAGATACTCTACCCCTTAAATCCCACTGAGTTAACCCCAAGTTATACTGAATAAGCTCAGTGTAACGGTACAATATATAATATAATAAATAAAATATGATATAATATTATAAGTTAAATTAATATCCATTTAATTGTAATTTAAGCATATATAACAAGTAGAGGAACAGTGCTGCCAGTTTTAGTAAAATAAGGTACAGTGCTGCCATCTACGATGAATATATATAAGATTGAAAATAGTCAGTTTATGTCATAGCTCTGAAGATGACTTATTATAAGTATGCGCATAAGACAAAATAAAATTCTTTTGAAACTTAACCTTGTGTTAGTTATTTCTATAATTAAATAATAATTTAATTAAATATAACTCAACTTCATTCAGAAAATATTTAACCAAACAGTGTTTCTAAGCCTTTTATAAATATTTTTATTTTATTAACTGTGAATTGTGGTTTCATATTTCAATTATTAAAATTCTATTTTATTTATCTTTCACATTTTAATTTTATTTTTTTTAATTTTAAAATTTTGATTAGTATCAGACATTATCGTTCTCTGAAAAGAGAGATAAAAAAAATAATTTGCTTTTACTGTTATTTTTTATTTATTCATATTTTTTTTAAAAAGTACTGTATATTTAATAACTTCATATCAAATAATTAATTTTTAAAGTGTTGTGTCAGTCAAAAACAAAACTCGAATTTCAAATAAAATAAATATAAAAAGATCTATGATTGATGAAAAAAATAACAAAAAAATGGAGATTTTTTCGGCCAATTTGATTGAATAAAAAGTGACGTTTCGATACTAGATTGGGATCATCTTCAGGTTTGGTGTTTAATCTTGAAATTTGTTTTTCTAGTTGCATAAGAAGCCAAAAGAATTAAATAAGTACAGTGCGATTTGGATTTTAGTAAATCAAGTGGCCTGAAAAAATCTCCATTTTTGTTATTTTCTTGATCAATAACTGGCCAAAGACGAATTTACTTTATTATTAAGAGTCTCTTGAACCAATAAGCCTGATGATGTTCTCAATCTAGGACCGAAAAGTCGGTTTTGGAACGAAGTTCTTTTAGTAAGGTGATTTGGGAGAAATCGTCACGTAACACCTCCCTGCATAACAAAAAAGGGTTGCAGCGCTCGAGCGCCGGCGGAGGAAGGCGAGGCAAGTCAAAGCCACTCCTACCCCCCTCTGGCTCTAGAGTATTCACTACAAACCATGACGGCACAAGCCGTGACGACAAAATAGGAAAGTTGAAATTTAATATATATGACGAATTATAAAAAAATAATTGTGAGATTTAATTATTCAAATTTTTAAATTGATAAAATATAATTTTTAAAATAATTTAAAATGATTCAAATTTTCAATTACTAAATAAATATTGTTCTCAGTTTTTAACATGCATCTATTGATTTCCCATTTTCCAATTATTAATTTAAGATTACAAACACGATTTTAATACACTTAATTGAATAGTTTTCTGAAAATTTTCAGTTAAACGCCTACGATTCAAAAAAAAAAGTTTCACTTGCATCGTGCTTTCATAAAACCACACAATGATTTTTTTTTTTTTTATTAAAAATAATAATTCTGTTTTCCAGAAATCCAGTTGTGAAATTATTGTATTGATTGAGCTGATGATATTGAAAATTCTAATGAAAAATGAGATTTTAATAAAACATTGTTAATAAAGAGTAAAATAAATATACAGAATAAATAAATAATAAATAAAATAAATTAATAATAAATTTTTTTTTTTTTACCCAGAGATGAGATGAAATTAAATTTTATTGTAATGTAATTTAATAGAAAACAAAAACAAAATGGATAGCCAGAGTCTATTTTAAATTTAATTTTCTTTCAAAATAATATATAGCTATTTTAAATCAGATGGAATTTTAGCGGATAGCTTTTTTTTTATGTTTCTCTTATGTCTGTGTGTGTGTTTATTATTTAATTAATTATCCAAACCACACCCAGAGAGAGAGCTCGTTAACTTTTAGAATCACTGACATCAACCCAACCACTTGGACCAAATTAGAAACAGGACAGACTTTTGAATTATTCACTTAAAAAAAAAAAAAAAAAAATATACAAATCGTTGAAAATTTTAAAATTGTTTCCTTTTTTCCCTCTCATTCACTCGCCTTTTTTTTTTGTTTTATGTGCAAAAAATAAAATTTAATTAAAAACAGTAATCAAGCCACTATTCAAGTGTCTATCTGGAGAGTTATTTATATATTAAAAGAAAAAGCTTTTTTTTTTTTAATTATTTATTTAAAACATTTAAATTTAATATAAAAAAATGGATGTTAATTTGATTTTTTGTATTTAATTATTTTGCTCTGACGCACACCCTCCACGTGATTGCAAAGTTGGTATTTGGGTAATTTGTCAATAATCACTATGCTCGAGAATTTTGATAAATACGTCATCACAATCTCTCTCTAAAATCGTAGACTCGATCCCTAGCTGATATTCTTCTCCCCTATTAAGAATGGACAAGAATAGCTCTCTCCCCTAGAGCCCTATTCACTTAGGAAGGCGCCACCTACTTTAGTAGCCACACAGGCTCCATACCGTTCGCCACCTGCTTTAGTGGCCACTGTGGCTCCGTACCGTTCGCCACCTACTTTAGTAGCCATACAGGCTTCGTACCGTTCGCCATCTGCTTTAGTGGCCACTGGGGCTCCGTGCCGTTTACATCGTTTCCGTGTTGTGTGTATCAAAATTTACATCTACAATGTATCATGGGTTCCTTTCGGTACAATGCTGCTCTCTTAGCCTTCCTTAGTTATTTTACATATTATTTCTATATCGTTGATTAAATCTAATTAAAATATAATAAATAAGCAAATTGAATGACGAGTTCCCTTTTTAATTTCTGACAGACAGACTTACGGATACTGCAATTTTATATACAAATAATATATTTTTTTTAATCATTAGAACTTTTTAGATGATCAAATTTTTTATTGTTCTGCTTTTTAATGACCTTAAATCAGTAAAAATTAAAAAAAAAAGTTTTTGTTTTCTAAATTTTGCATATAATCAAAAATTCAATTAACAAAAAAGTTTTTTTTTTTTCTTCAAGAAATATTTCTAATTTTAATAATTGATTAAAAAAATGAACCAAAAGAGAGCATCTCTTCCTCTCTCATTCTCGTTTTATTCTTTATTAGGCAATTTGAAAAGCGAAAGCGAAATAGAAAGGGGGGGGGAAGAGAGATATTCATTAAATTCGCAGAATCTAAATTAAAAGTATTTTATTAAATCAGTGAATATTAAAATCATAAATAAATATCTTTTGTTGTTTAAAATCAAAAGAGAATGGATTTATTATAATAGGCTTAATAAAAAAAAAATTCCCATTCTTAATATTATTATATGGAGGTCATAATTAATGAAATGCAATGTAATTTGAAACTTTTAATTAAAAAATTAAAATACTATAAAGGCGCGTTGCGTAGCTAGTCTTTATGGTTGACAAATTATGGGAGTGTAGTTCAATTTTTTCTCCTATATTCTAGAAAAGTAGACATTCTCACGAGTAAAATGATATATCAGACTTAAAGAAAAATAAAATTTAATTTTAAAAATAGAATAATAAATGCGAGATTTAAATATAATAAAATAAATTTAAGCGAATGGAAAAAAAAATAAATAAATAAAATTTAATTATATAAGAATTTTTATAATTTTTAATTTGAGAGATTTTATTATTAAAATTAATTGACTTTAATTTTTCATAAGAAGGGAATGCTTTCTAATGGGTGAATTTTTTTGGGAGTTTGTCAAATAGAGGATGACAGACGGACAGACACAAATTTTTATACAAGAGTGATATATCATTTTACTCGTGAGAATGCCTATTTTTCTATAATATAATATCATATAATTAATTTTAAATCCCGCAATTATTATTTAATGCATAGTCATTATTTATCCATTCTAATTAATTTGGTTTCTAGATTTATTTATTTCTATTATTTGTAAATTCTTAAGCCTATGTACCGTCGACATTTCCCTCTCCGTTTTCAAACATAAAAGAGACTTTTGAAATTAAATTCAGGAACTCTCGAGAACGTATTCATTTCCTCCAAAATTCTATTTATTCAAACATTTACCTAATAATAATATTTCCTACAAAATACTTAGACTATCAATAGAGTTAAATCTATTATTCCTCTCACGTTCTATTCGTTACTCGATTCAAAGGGAATTTTAATTATTAAATAAAAGTTTTGAAATTAAAAAACAAATTCGCATCACCGATTAGAAAAGGTTTATTAAAAAAAAAAGAATAATTGACATTAATCATTTATTTCTAATTTTCTCTCGGCATCTGAGGCCATTTAGAGGTTTATTGTATACATATGTATGTATATAAGCTGATTCATACCGATGGGTGCTGAGTGACGTTCAACACGCTGATTTCTCAGGGCCACCCATCCGAGGTTTGGGATTGCTTAACTGCAACGATCTTGGTTGAGAAGAGCTTAATTAGAGAACAATAATATATATAGGCCTAAATATTTTTTTTTATTGGTTTAAGATCTTTTTTGGCATCTGGGACCATTGAGACCCCCATCAATTGATTGGTATTAAATTGAATTGAAATATATTTTTTTTTGCCTGGGAGGAGATGCGAACCTCTGACCTTATAAACAAAGATAAACTTTCATATACACAATTTTTTATATTTTTAAAATTTCAGACCAAATTATGTTTTAAGGTTGTTCGGACATTAAAGCACTTTCCTTGATTAAAGCTAATTTTTTAATATGTTATTAATCACTATCAAATATGTATAAAATAAAATTTTGAAGCAGATCTGACACAGGGTTATCGTGTAATTAATTTTTAAAAAATTGAAATTTAACATGTAGTCTATGGGGAATAACGACGAAACGCACACATATCGAATTATATAGGCATCTGTGCAAATGATACAAAACAAAAAAACTTACATTTTATTAATTCACTTCCGAGGAATATGTTAAAAATAAAATCAAAGTTTCTGCCGACCGCTTTTAAAGATATTTTAACAAGAAAGTCAAAAAATTCTCCAAAATGACAGTCGCTAATATTTAAAAATAATGAATTCTCGAGAGTCAGACCAGCCTGGCAACGTCGCATAACATAAGTGTCTTATCTCTATGTCAGATACATTTTTTTTTCAATTTTACAATATTTTTTCTCGCAAATCGTCCATTGTGTTTAAACTGATTTGCATTAAACATTGTAATATATTAAATAAAATAAAATTTAAGGCGTTTAAGATTTAAAATAGATAGTTGATGAATGCAATGTTGCCAGTTCAATATTACGTGAAATACTGCTCAAGTCGAAAGTCATTCATTTATTATTTTTGGTAATTAAATTATTAACTTAATACAATTATAAACTTGATAGGTCACGACTAAATTATAATAAGGAATTTTGGCATTCAAATTTTTAATTTTATTTAAAAAAATTTAGATTCTATTATGACTTACGATGTACTATCCGAACAACCTTAAATTTAAAAAAAATTTATTAAGTATATAATTACGTAGTATCCGTTCGTCTGTCATGGTCTATTTGACCAACTTAGCATTGAAATTTCGAAAACTTCTAAGTGGACGTTATGTAGATTCCAGGGAAAATACTCAAATGCCCGAATGGGAAGGCAGGCGAACCGGAGCCTAATAAGTTTATTGAAAGAAAAAGTTAATTCATAAAAGAAGACGTTAAGTCAATAAGAAAGACGTTAAGCCATAAAAGAAGACTTTAGGAAGTTGCAAGAAACAGCTGACTAACATATGTTGGAAATTTACTTCTTATTTAAGCTTGATCTTCAAGCAGGTATTATAAAAAATTAAAAATTTTTCTATTTTCAGGATTTTTATTAATAGATCTATTAATAAATCAATTATATTAATAAAAATCCTGAAATTAGAACATTTTTTAAATTTTTATAATACCTACTAGAAGATCAAACTTAAATAAGAAGTAAACTTCCAACATATGTTAGTAATAAAAGAAGACGTTAAGTCATAAAAAACTACGGGGGTCTGGGGAGTTATACCCCCCCCAGTGGGAGGTCTGGGGGGCGAAGCCCCCAGCTATCTTACAAGACCGAGCGAAGCGATTGTAAGCTAGTTAATTTTAATAATAAAATCTCTCAAATGAAAAATAATAAAAATATAAATAATTTCTTTTTTCATTTAATTTTTTTTTTTTATTTTATTTTTTTTTTTTTCCCCTCTGTTTCCTTTAAAAGGTTTTTTAAAATTTCTTAAAATGTCTAAGTTATTTGAGATATAAATTTATAGACCCCCACCCTTAATATTATTATTATTATTACACTCATTGGAGTTTTATTACATCATATCTTTTTTTTTTTTTTACTCCGTTTTACCGAACGATCAATTTTTTTTTTTTAAACGCGTATAAAATTAACAATGTGATGCGGAGTTAATACACACATTTAAGGTTTGTTTTAAAATTGGACCGATTTTATCTCTCTCATGTCGAACCAACGAACGATAGAGAGAGAGAGAGAGAGAGAGATGATGGCCTTTCGTTATAAATATAAATTGAAACATTATTGAGTGGTATGGATGGATGATGTGGAGGTATGGACCACTACGTGGAGGGGGGATGCGATAAGCGAGGGCACTTTATTAAGGGGCGGGGTCACTCGTTTAAAATATACACCTCTCTCTCTCTCTCTCTGTATTTCATTTAATAAATAATAATGACATGTCAAATCTGTAGATGCAGCTTGTGCGACATTATTCAAATTTAGTAGAGACACACACACACACACACACACATACATTCTTCATCATAAAGTATGCATACATTATTGATCAATTTCAATGCAATTTAAATTCAAAATGTTATCTAATTTCCTTCGAAGAAAGCTTTTTTATTTAAAAAGGATATTATCAAAAATAGCATCTTTGGAATACTAGCTGCACAGTCTTTGTCCCGTTAGATCTTTTTTTTTTTGTACTTTTGACATCCTATGTCTATTAGAGTAAAGCTTTAAGCTTCACTTGAGTGGAATATCCGATTTTTGGAATTATTATTACTAGCTGTAGGTACAGCGCCTGTGGCTAGACAGTTCACAGTTCAGGAATCACACGTTAAAGTCTAATTTTTTCAATGTTCTATTTTTGTGTTTCATTTTAAATCCCGCAAGTAATTAAATTTAAGAAATCATTAAAATTTTATTTCTTTAGAATAAAACAAAATTTTTAGAATTTGTTAGTTCTGCATACTCTAAATTATAATTTACAAAATTCCCTACAAATTTTAAAAAAAAATCCCCATAAAAATCTGTTAAGTAGTTTCGAAGTTAAAGCATGATTAAGGAAAAGTTATAATAAAATCTCACAATTATTATTCTATATTTAATTATATATTTTATTTTATTCTTTAGATTAAATTAATGAACTTTATAATTAATTGATTAATTGATTTATTTTTATTTTAATGATGGGATTTTAATACCAATTAAAAAAAAAATTAATTTTAATTGCGATATTTAAATATGGGCTAGAAAATTTTATCTTTTTAAAAAGAATTGAGAGAAATGAAAATGGATTTGATTTGATTTTAGTTGCGATATTGAGCACAAGAGGCAGCACTCTCTAAGAACGCCTGCTAAATAGGCAAAGCATTCACCAGAAAGAAAAAATCCGTTAAGTTCCATAGAATACGTTAAAAATAAAATCAAAAGTTTCTAACGGGGGCTATTAAAGATATTTTAACACGAAAGACAAAAAATTCCCGAAAATGACAGTCAGTCATTTAAAAAAAATAATAAGTCACATGAATCCGGCAACGTCGCATAAAATAATTCGCTTTCACTTACATTTTTTTTTTTTTTTTTTTTTCAATTTACGATATTTTTTTTCGCAAATCGCCCATTGTGTCTAAACTAATTCGCATTACTCATTGTAATATTATAATTAAAATACAATTGAACAAGATCAACATAATCAGCTGTTAAATGCGAATGTTGCCAGATCTATATTATGCAAAGAATTACTTGAGTCAAAAGTCATTCATTTATTATTAACTTAATACAATTATAAACTGTGATAGGTCACGATTAAATTATAATAAGGAATTTATGAATTCAAATTTTGCATTTTATTTAAAAAAAAAAAATATAGATTCGTTAAACGGACACACTTTAAAAAACTTGAAAGCGAGTTTTATATATTATTAATAATACTCTAACTATTAATAAAGTGGAGATTAAATTTTATTTTCCGTAAAATAAAGTGCATCTAACGAACAAAGAAATTAACGCTCTTCTAATTCTATATAAATAAATTTCAATTAAATGTTTACGATGTTTCTTTTAAAAGTGACGATGTATAATAATAATAATAATGTAAAGTGTAAAAAAAAAAGAATGAGGTCTTTTTTTTTAATTAAAACAAGAAATAATTAAATTTAAAATGTTTATGCTACATTCGCGTTTTATAATTAGTCACTTTAATTGCGAATGCAATGGACGGACACCGTAGCCGCCGCCATTTTATTGTATTAAAGAGAGGAATAAAAAAAAAAAAATTGTGTTTGGTTAGTTACAACTCTTAAACGTTTTTAAGTGGACGTCAAAATATGTATATATAAAATCCCTAAACTATTAAATAAAAGAACTACGCAAACTTATTATTAAATATTTAAAATTAATTAAATAAGTGATTTATATTGATTTACTGATAGTTTATGTATAAATAAGTAATTAATAATTTTGTTTTTTCTTAAATAATAGTATTATTTAAGAAAAAACATAAGAATAATCCAATTTGCCTGTTCATTATGCATCCGAAAGATCCTTTCTGGTGAAAGCTTTGCCTATCTAGCAGGCGTTTTTAGAGAGTGCTGCCTCTTGTGCTCATTATCGCAACTAAAATATCAAATCCATTTCTCTCAATTCTTTTTAAAAAGTCTAGACTCTATTTAAATATCGCAATTAAAATTAATTTTTTTTTTATATTGGATTTAAATCCCATCATTAAAATAAAAGTAAATCAGTTAACTATAAGGGTTACACTCATATTATCCTAGCGATTTTTAACGATATGACGGAGCGACATATCCAAGGGAGTTCACACTAGCGCGACAGTCGTATGCGATAAATAGGTGGTGAGAGGTTGTTCTCTGTTTTCAGTCATTGATCAAGGGCAATGTGATTGTAATAATAATACCAAAAATGTAAAAAAAGTTTCTGATTAAAAGGAATAAAATGAAAAATAAAGATTAAAATATTATAGGGCTATTTCTTTAATTTGAAGGAGGTATATAGCTGAATGTTGATAATCAAATAGGTAGAAAGAATGAACAAACACTAGTTTATATTTCAATTTATTAATAAACCAGCCCTTTCGCACATATGGGACCATCTTCACTAATGTCTGAAAATATATATAATCCTCGACAAGTATATTGGGCATACACAATTGACGTCCAATCATGATAATGCCTCAAATTCTACTATTATTATTATTATTATTATTATTATTATGAATCATTCAATCTCTGTCCATGGTATGATAATAATAAAATTTGAGGCTTTATCCTGATTGTGCACGGGAATTGTGTATGCCCAATATAACTTAGCGAGGATTATATATATTTTCAGACATTAACCTGGCCCTGAAGATGATCCCATATGTGACCGAAACGTCGGCCCTAATTTATTAATAAATTGAAATATAAACTAGCTGCTTTGCTCATTCTTTCTACCTATTTGATTATTTCTTCAATATTTATGGAAAGAAGAATAAATTTATTTATAAAAATATTTATTTATTACACATCAATTTATTTAAAAAATTTGAATTTTTACTCCAAAATTAGAATATTGTTTTTAACTTACAATTATTAGCTAAAGTAGAAGTTTTTTAAGTTTAAAATATTTTTTATAATCTGAAAATAAGATTAAGGTAATATCATAAAATATTCAAAATTTAAATGTCAAAAAATTATATATAAAGATAATTAATTACCTTATGAGTATAAGATTTCATTTATTTTTATTTTTTTTTTTAAGTTTTTAACTCCTTTTAAGAAAATTGGCCGAGAATAAAGCTATCTAATAGTTATATTTATTTTATTTAGAAATCTCCCTTAGTTACATGTGTTCTCTCGCCCATGTTTTAATTTAATTTTATCCGCGAAGTCCCCGGGCGATACAAACACGATCCGATATCTCCGTGTCCTGGGAGAGATATCCCATGTGAACGCTTTTTATCCCCCCATCAATTCCATTAATCACTCGGCGTCCACATCCACAACAACCAACGAAATATCCCCCAGAACCCCCTAAAGTTTATTATTTTATTATTATTTTAAACAAGAATTGAAAAATAAAATATATAATTAAATATAGAATAATAATTGTGAGATTTTATTATAACTTTTCCTTAATCATGCTTTAAATTCGAAACTACTTAACGGATTTTCATGGGGATTTTTTTTTTAATTTGTAGGGAATTTTGTAAATTATAATTTAGAGTATGCAGAACGTAAAATTTTGTTTTTCTAAAGAAATAAAATTTTAATTATTTCTTAAATTTAATTACTTGCGGGATTTAAAGTGAAACACAAAAATAGAACTTTGAAAAAATTAGACTTTAACGTGTGATGATCCCTGAACTGTGAACTGTCTAGGGCCACTGCAGGCGTTGTACATCTAGTAATAATAATTCCAAAAATCGGATTCAAGTGAAGCTTAAAGCCTTTTTACTCTAATACCCTAAATAGACATAGAATGTCAAAAAAAAAACTGTTATGTCACGTTATAACTAAACTTTTTTTTTTTTTTGATTTGAGGTGTTGTTTTTATTTTTTTATCTTAAAAAAAAAAAAAAAAAAAAAAACTAGACCAAAGTATTTAAATAAATTATATTTTAAGAGCTTAATGGTTTAGAAAAATTTTATCGGTTCGAGTTGAAAGACGAATCAATAAAAAAGATTTTTATTATAGGGTGAAAGAGAATACCACCATGTTTTTTTTTAAGGATTTAAATATAAAGGAAATATAAAATTCATTTTATTTATGTTTAAAGAATAAATGAATAATAAAAAATAATGTTTGAGAGGTCACTAGAGTGTCTGACTAGAGGGATAAAAAAAAAAAAAATTTCTTTGACGTTTCGGTTATTAAATCTTCTTGAAACAATTAAATAATAAATCAGAGGGGGCCCGCCGGAGGCAGGTTATAAATTTTCAATTAATTAATTATTTTATTTTTCGGAATTTAATTGGATGTTGATTTAAAAATAAATATTATTAATTAAAGAAAAAAATTAGCGAGATATAATATTTCTCTAATAAATATTTTACAAATAAACATGGAATTTAATTGATTTTTGAATTTGATAAAATCTCGTTATATCGAGCATAGGCGTAGCCAGAAATTTTTGATGGGGGGTTCAAAACAATTTTTTCAAAATTTTTTTTTTTTTTAGCTCAAATTGCTATATATTATATTATATATATTACAAATAGAAAAGAAAAATAACAGCCAGTCTAGTCCATTCGATTTGAAGTTAATGACAAAAATCGCATTGAAAAATTCCTTATAATAGTCTAGTTTTTTTTTTTAAGTACAATGAGGGTCAATATTAAGTCCCACCCATGCGTTTTTTATTTGTGATTATTTCATGGTATTTATAATAGAAAATGAAAATCTTTATTTGAAATTTTCTAGGTTTAATACGTTCAAAATTTGTATATTTCTCCATGGGGCGGCGCTCTAATTCATTGTTTGATTTATCTAGCGGCAGTGGCGTATTCAGGGGGAAGAGCCCTCCCCCCCCCCAAGCAGAAATCCTGGCTACGCTACTGTTTGGCGGCTTCTTTTTTTCCATTGATTGTTTCTATGGGAAGGCGCTCTTTAATTCAAATGATCGCGCATAGAACATTGTGATGTGACCAGTCACACCAGATTTTCAAAATTAGCCTAAGGGGTCTTTTCTTAAAAACTGCTCAGGTTTTGAAAAAACGCGAAAGAATAAAAAAGTTGTTTTTTGTATTTTTTGTATATATATCTATAAGTCTATATATATAGATAAGAGAAAATAAAAATATAGATAAAAACTAAACATAATTTTATGATTTTTTTTTTTATAATTGATTTTTATAAAAACAAAACCCCCTAATGCCCAAATATAACATTTGATCATGATCTACCTGGTACAGTAGGTACATGTCACCAGATACGAAAATCACTCATGTACCACGCCGTGGTACACGCCAGTCTTTAGGAACAAACTATCATGTACAACAAAATATACAATATTTTTTTTAAAAACAATGAAATAATCACAAGTAGAAAACGCATGGGTGGGACTTAATATTGTCTCTCACTGTACGTTTAGACATCGCTCTTACACGCCCTTAAGAATAAAATGTTGCGTTTTTTTTTTTTGACGCGCAGCTTCCTTTTTGTTCAAATGGCAACGTCACATTTTATTTTATCCTCTAACATATTATTATTATTCAGAGAAATACCCAATTATTGTCTTCTTCTTCTTCTTCATCTCCATTTGAGTGTAATTTGTATGGTTTTTTTTTTTTCCCGATAGATAAATATAAAAATATTTGTAATTTCTTCAATCTTTTGTGTATGTGTTCTTTGATATTGAAAAAAAAAGCGAGAGAGAGAGAGAGAGAGTAAAAGAAAAAATTCCAGCAATTTTCAGTGTAATATGAAAAGATTCTTTTTCTGGTATCTCGTCAATTTATTTTTCCAAAGTCCTTTCTTTATTGGAATATTCATCATTTTGACAATATCCACCTTTCTTTTTTTTTTTTTTTTGCGTATACGGAGGTAATTCTCGTCCATGTCGTCACAATTATCTCAATGGATAGGAAGAGTTGTCCTATTGTCTATCGCTTAGAAGTATGTATGCATTCTCTATTATATTGAATCAACTGAGTAGAGTGTCTAATTGAAATTTTAAATGTCGCTAATTCAGGTTCCCTGAAATCGACATAAAAGTTATAAAGTCAATTTTTGTTTTTTAACTACCATAATGTAAAATCCCAATTCAAGTAAAGGACGAGAAAATTTAATTATATAAGAATTTTTATTATTTTTCATTTGAGAGATTTTATTATTATAATTAAATGAATTTAACTTTTCATCAAAATATGTAAAGGATTTTTATTTACTACAATTTATAAAACAGTGAATAATCTAACAAACAAAAGCAAAGAATACACACTAAACACGGCCAGGGTGATGCCACAAATCTAATTTTGGATTTTTGAAATTTTTTGAACATTCTAATTTGGACATCCGAAAATTGAACTCTAAAATTTCATTTTGAATTTCAAACGGGAAAGTTTGCCAAACAATGTGACAGACAGACAAATCAGTTATGGATGGATGAATTTCATGAGGTAATGCTCCTTTCTAATTACTCGGTTCATCCCTCCCAAGTCGGAATCAGCCATCTCAGATTGGGCCCTTTGTGTCTGTCCTACCCTATACTCAGGGGCCTACATCTTGTGGGTAAGTGGATGGCGACCACAAGCTGCCCTAGATGGAACTGGAATACTTCTTTTCCGTCAGTCTCCTATATTTTCAGCAGGCGTCAGACCGTGCGATGGGACTATTCCTTCCCGATCGCAAAAACCCATGAATGACAAATTCCGCCGACCCCGCAGCTGCGGGAATAATCAGGCGAAGAAAGAAAAAGAAGAAAGTGTGTCCTACCCTAAGAGGAGTCTTCGGCAATGGGAATTGTCCATTATGGGCTGCTGAAACCTCAATACGGTCCTGTACTGTGCACAACTCAACCTCTTGAACGAAGAAATCTAGAAAGAGCGGCCAGAATTGGCCAACAAGGAGTTATGTTCCATCAAGACAATACGAGACCACACACATCTTTGATGACTTGGAAGAAATTGGCGGAACTTGATTGGGAAGTTATGATGCAGCCCGGACCTTGCACCGTCTGACTACCATTTGTTTCTATCACTACAAAACTCTATTGAAAGTGAAAAATTGGCCGACTGAAGAGCTCACGTTGGTCAAGTTTTTCGACGATAAACTACAGAAGTTCTACACCGATGGAATTCTGAAGCTACACAAAAAATGGCAAAAACTCATAGATAATAATGGTCAATATGTATTTGATTAAAATTGAAGAAAATTTTTGTTCAAAAATGTACCAAAAAACCCCGGAGATTTTTTATATTACCCTATAATTAGACCGACGTTTATTTTTCTGGGCCACCCAATCTTATATCAACCGTACTTTGGCATTCCTTAAGAGCAACGATTTCGGTGGCAGTTGCTCTACTCTTTTTCCAGATCCTACGTCTAAATGACCATGTTTGTAGCTTCTCCGCAATTCCATTTTTTTTAACCTCATTCATAACCCGCGCAGGCTCTAGTGTTTAAATACTTTGACTTTAATCAAATTTGTTTGACTTGATCAATGTAAAACTATTATCATATATTTCAATTAGAAGCAGCCTTGTCTATGTTCTGTATTTATTAACAACAACAAACGACAAAGTTAATGTTACACACAATATGTAAAATGGTTTCTATTATACTACAAAAGGTCCAGCCAGTCTGTTGTTGAATTATTAATGAGAAACGAAATTTTTTTCTTTTTTTTTTTTTTATATATAAAGAAGAAAAGAAGAAACAATCCAAAGTCAATTTAAATTCAAAATCTTTAATTAAGAGGAGATAGAAAAAGGGGGAGGGGAGCTATAGAATTTCAACTGTGCGCCAAACTGATAAGTGATCTAAGAGAGAAGATCTTAATTCATCTTTTCTCTCTTTTTTTTTTTCTTCAATTGGAATCTTAATGAAAATTGTGAAAAGAAGAAGAAAAAAGTCTGTCTCATTTCTTTTAAAAGATATTCTTATTTTTTTAATTGAATATTGAAAATTATTGTACATTTCGATCAGAGATTTTAATCGAAACATCACTCGTCGGGCAATGTGTGACGTCACGTTTATTCTAGTACAGTTACAAGCTGGCTATGAAGTAGTCTCAGATGTCGAAAAATACCTTAAACCAAAATCATTTTTCCATTTATTTATGTGTATGGCTTAGAACTGGAGTCAAGGAAGTATTAACAGTTAGAGAATCCATAAAGAACCAACAAATTATTCAGTAAGATACCGTACTATGGATGTCAAAGTAAACACTCCCTAAGCATAGAGACTGCTTAAAACCTTTAAGAATTCTAAAACCTGCTTCACTTACTTCTAAATCGTATAGTATCTATCTTTTATTTAGCGGTAATGGTAGAGAACTAAAGAGAAAATGAGGAGGAAGAATCAGGTTGTAGATAATATGGAAAAAGAATTCGATAAAACTTTTAATAAAACAAAAAAAAAAAAATGGAGGATTTTTGTGATAATCTGAAAATAGAGTAAGAATTCAGAATGAATAAAAGTAAGACAAAAGTAATCTGATTCAGAGAATAGAGTAGTTAATGAATGGTGCAAAATTAGAGCAAGTAGAAAGGTATAAAGAAATATTTAGCTACTGAAATGACGTAAGCGTGGTATCATGTTTGTCATGTATTATGGAAAATAAGAAAGAAATCGAAAAATTTTGTAATAATTTGAGAATAGAGTGAGACTTCAAAATGAACAAAGGACAAAACTATGTTGAGTAGAAGAACAGAGAAGTTATGGAAGGTGAAAAAATTAGAAAATATACATATATTTAGCTAATGAAGGATGGAAGAGCGAAAAAAACAATGATTGTTGCAGAAAAAGGAGGATTTTGAACAATAAAATGTTGCTAAAGGGTTTCTTTTAAAGCAATGCTGAAGAAAGATCAGGAAAAGATTGAATTTTGAGAAGGAAGCTAAATATCAAAATGGGTTGGATAAAGGAAGGAATGGGAAGGTTTTTAGGAGAGTTGGAATTTGCTTAATAATTAATTCAGAGAAAGAGAAAATAGAAGGAATTGTCTAAAGATGAATTGGAAGCAATGGTAGAAGGAGAGAATTTGAAGGGAGACATAGGAATCTTCTTCTTCTTCTGT
Organism: Euborellia annulipes; assembly: GCA_023213315.1. Taxonomy (NCBI): domain Eukaryota; kingdom Metazoa; phylum Arthropoda; class Insecta; order Dermaptera; family Anisolabididae; genus Euborellia; species Euborellia annulipes. The sequence goes on along the minus strand of JAKCPI010006508.1, from coordinate 60,726 downwards.
CCTCGCCTTTTTCCCGCGATGCGGGGTCGTCGGACCTCACTATTTCCCTCCAACCCTATCAAGCGTTTTTGCGACCGGAAGAAATAGGACAGGCCGGCCCGTCGTACGGTCTGACGCCTGTTGAAAAGAGGAAGGAAGAGACAGACATACAAATAACTGAAGGACTGTCTGTTCTAGCTCGGGCAGCTCGTGGTCGCCATCCACGTACCCACAAGATGTAGGCCCCTGAGCGATAAGGGAGACATAGGAATGACATGACAAAATTGTGGAGAGGCCTGCAAAAAGACCTGATGATCATTATGTGGTACAATGAGTGGCAAAGCTAAAACCTTAGGTTTACTGCATTGAAAGAGTAGCCTTAAAATCGACTTTTTCAGTGAAATTCTAGAACTGAGGTACCCTGAAGATTTTAGTAAGAAAAGAAAATATTCTTGAATATTTAGTTTTTAGAATTGCCCGGTAAAAAGTCGATTTTAAGGCTACGCTCTAGGCTTTTTTAATACAATAGAGCTAAGGTCTCACTGTACCGGTACCTCATAATCATCATCAGTTCTCTGCTTTTCCAGGTCTCTCAATTTAGTCTCTTCATCTTCCTCCAAATTCTTTCCTTCTACCATTCCTTCCAATTCATAAAATAAAATTACAAACACAAAACAGTGAGGTATTAACTCCCAAGATTTTCGTAATAAAATATTGACGTATTGTAAAAGGTTTAGAAACACTGAATTGTTTGAAAAATATGAATTAAAAAATTGAAATCTAATCAATCTTTTATTTGTTTGCAGGTGCAAATCAAGCGGTCAGTTCAGACAATGGCGAGTTTAAATAAAACAAGTCGTGCGGTACGCGCGTGGAAAGAGTGTACCGGTGAACGGGACCATCTCATATTTTATGACGGTGCGTCAACTGATGATCCGGTTTTAGTGAAATTTTGTGGCGGTGATTGGCTACCGCGAGTGGTCAGCCGCGGTCCAGAGATGCTCGTTGCGTTCCATTCATCACCATTTAGTGTACCGTTACATAGTGGTGGCAGTTCCAGTTCTAGTCCGTTACGCGGTTTTGAACTTGACGTTGATGTTGTTTATAGTGATTCAGATTCACTTGACTATTCAAGACACCCGACTAGGTAAGTGACTACTAATATGTTGTAAGAAAAATAGGAAATTCGATTTTATTATTAGAACGTTATTATTACCTTGGAATGTGGGGAAAAAAATTCCATTTGAAGATCAGTGAAGATCCATGAAGTAAATTGAGTGTTCTTTGTCCAGTTACTGTGTATTTTGTATTCATGGTTGCAACTACAGAAAATTAAATAAATTGATTGTCGATGTTTCGGAGTCCATGATCTTTAACTCTTTTTTTTTAAATAAAACTCCTTTACTCACAGTATCAAGTTCGATTTGTATGCGTCACGCAAAACCTTTTTCGGTGGAGTTAGTGAGGAGTGGAGAGTCCCAAAAATTTTGGATTTTGACATCATCGGGGAACAAGAAATAGGCTCAACATTTCCTAACGGTTTTTACTATTGTGAACCTGTAGAAATTTCACTTGTCTGATAAAATGATTCCCATTTAATATGATTAAGATCAGAGATTATTAAAAGAGAGAAATAAAAACAAGAAGAAATGCAGCCAACGAAGTTTCTTAATTACCGTAAAACACACGACTACCGTTTCAGTCCCGTTTACTATCATCAGAACTGCTTCTGATGTCGTTTCTCTAGGACCGAAACTTTAGTAGTGGGCTGAATCTCAATAAAAAAACTACATTGACTGAATTTGTTTTTTTCTCTCTTTCAACATCACATCCACGGTACAGCTATACGTCCTCCTGTTACATCGAACTTCCAAGAAGACTACTGGAATCGGAGAACACGTGGATAATATACAGTGAGATGGAGAGAAACGGCACCGAAGCAGCTCTGATGATGGTCCAAACCTAGGACCGAAACGTATACGTGGGCTGAATCTCAATAAAGAAATTACAATGGCTGCATTTTCTTGTTTCTTTTTTTCTTTCAACAGTCTCTACAGTCTACAAATCTAAGTCATACCCCTGTTAGATCAGAGATTAATTTAATTTTCTTCATCATTGAATACATACTATACATATATATTTGTATTAAATCGGATGTATTCATATAAATTCCATTCATTCATTATGGAAGATAAACATTTGTTTTTTTTTTTTTAATGTCTGTTAAAAATTTCAGAAAATAGCCAGAGGATATTAAAGAGAAATAAATTTATTTATAAATTCAGGAATAACGAATTGAAAAGTCCCCTCCCTTCATATTTCTAAGCCTGTAGGGCAGAGTGAGAGAGGGAGTTTATCTAGAGTTAGCTAGCAGCTCTCATTATTCATGCGTTAACAATTGAATGATGGGCTTACTGCAACTCGATACGGAAATCCATTCTATGTGTGGCCTCTCGATTCAGGAAGTGGAAGGCTTCAACTTCCGTTCAAACATCTTCTTTTAATTAACAGAGATATTGTATTGTCTTCAGTAACGGATTTTGTGTGTATACAACGTTAAATTGAATGGATAAAGGTTTCGCTTTAATTAACGAGTTTTTTTTTATTTTTATTTATTACAGATTAATTAGATTTGATTTTTAATAAGGAAAGAGAATGTTTTTAGAAACACCTATAAGGTATCGATTAGTTTTTCTGAAGTCTCAAGGAGGTACTATAGACCAGCACATCCAACACCCTACAATAGATTTGAATGGTTAAAATTAAAAAGTAATTTTGGGATGTTATGTGAATGGTATCTTGAAAAATTAGCAGCTTACATATACAAGAATATTCGATTTAGGAATCTCAGGGGTAGTCCGCTTGACCTGCAGAAGACCTGCCGAAGCACAGTTCCCTGTGAGATTGTGGAATAGTATCCCGAAATACATTAGGGGATGGGGTACATTGACGACATTTAAGAGTCAATTTTGTCAACAGAGGGGGGGGGGGGGGGTTTGGGGGGGGGGGGAGGGTGAATATTAAAGTAGAGATTTTTGTGTTCCAGGAAAAACAGTTCAGAGCAAAATAAATATCTATCCATCAATAAGGGGTCAAAATTTGATTTCCAAATTCCCAAGGGGAATTTGTATATTTAAAATGGGAAAAGGCTCAAAAATTATGGGAAATTCGACTTAAATATTAAATAATAGGTGGGATGCAGGGAAAGGGGCGGAAACCAAATGAAGACTTCACAATAATATAGCTAACTACTGTAGAGGAAGCCGAGGGGATAACGAGCACTCAAGCTTAAAATTCCGAGTTGAAGACAACTCGAGTTCAAATCCACTTCATGGCAATAAATTATACAACTCTATGCTTCCTCCTGAGGAGGGAAACGGGAACCCATCTCAGAATCATTCACATGAGAGTTACTCTTCAAACCACAACCTGTCAGGGCTGACTGATAGAAACTGTAGAAAACCAAGTAGGTCAAAGGAAAATTAGAATCAATAAATCTAATCTAATCTGGATGAAAGATTTTTTTTAAATAAACAAGACATTTTTTTTTGTTAAACTTAAAAAAACATTGTAGAATATAAATATTTATTATTATTCAACCAGTCTACCTAAAATTAAATATTGAGAGTGAAAGAAACGACCAAAAGAAAGGTTCCCTATTATATAAGAAGAAAATTATTCTCAACTTTAGAGAAATTCGTATAAATTGAAAAGATGTCTTTTGTTATTTACCAACCATTTAAAAAAAAAAAAAATTAATAACTTTACTTTGGATTTTTTTTTCTTCAAGAATCAAGAAAAAAGTGATTCTGAGAATAGATTCTTTAAAATTAAAATTGCTGTTTTTAATAAAGAAATTTACCTCTTGGACAGATGTAGAGTTATCGCCTTTAGAAATTCCCTTTGATCCAGATTAATTAAGTAAAAAAGTAAGGTGGTTCAAGTGGCTTCAGATACCAAAAAAAGTAGCCTTTAATTTCACGGAATTCCTAAGGTTTCCTACAGAAAGCAAGATCCTCGAAGGAAATTAAAATAATTAATAGTTGTGGAATGTAGCCCAAGGGCATCCATCAGTAAATCTCTCTCGCCCTCCCTCTCTGGCCTCAAGATACATATGTTGGGTATGTTCGTCTCATATTTTATGGTTGTCCAAAAATATTTATCTCGCCTCTTTGTGCATGTGTTGGTAGAGACTATTATCTTTCATTTTCTGGCTGGGTAGTTTGGATATGTTTTGTAAGAAGAGTAGCATCGTTGTCTATATTTCCCAAAATTTTAATTATTGTGTGTTAACAAGTGATATGGATCAATTTTCTGGAATGAAAAACAAAAAAAACTGTAAAAAGAAACAGCACAGCGAGAAATGTCCTAAGATCGTGCACAATCTACTTTAAAACGAACAAATCTCCCGTTTAGACATATATATATTTTACACTTTATGCGCTAATGAAATTAGCTTAAAAAAAAATTTCCATTAATCTATTACGTTAATGTATGCATTTAATTATTATTTATAAATTGGCTAGATTATAAAGTATTAAAAGGAAGGCCATTAAGCACAGGGAGAGGTTATATTTAATTAAAAAATATATACATACATTTTTAATGTGTATTTAAAACCATCACATCGGTCATATAAATATTTATTTAAATAAAAATATGAAAAACGTTTTAAGATAAAATCTTCGGTAAACGAAATTTGTGAACTGTATTGTCAGACGACAATTTCGTGACTGAAACATAGTTCAGAATCTTAGAGGGAAATTAATTTAAACTACAAAGAGGCGACGCACAGTGGGCTGAAATCGAAAAAAAAGCGGCCATAATTATCTTTTTTTGGGCGGATTTTTACAAAATTAAAACTATACATACATAATCATATGTTCTTCTATACCCTTCAATATTTTCATATTTTACGGAAAGGGGTTGAAATTACCCCTTGACAAAGTTGAAAAAAAAATTATGATGTGTGAAATATAAAATAAAACTTATGTCAAAAAATCAAAAAAAATATCCGTTTTACAAAAATGACATTTATTTTTACAAAAAACATACATGGGGTGAACTACCCCTTACTGAAGGGAGCAAAAAAATATTTTTTTTTTGATAATTACAAGCAATATGTCTTTATATACATTTTAATGGATGCTGATTCCAAAGATGTCATCTATTTTTACTAAAAACATACATGGGGTGAACTACCCCTTACTCAAGGTGTTAAAAAAAATTTTGCTCTGATAATTACAAGCAATATGTCTTTATATACATTTTAAAGGTCACTGGTTACAAAAATGTCATTTATTTTTACAAAATATATAGATAGGGTGAACTACCCCTTACTGAAGGGAGCAACAAAATATTTTTTTTTTTTGCAATTACAAGCAATATGTTTTTATATATATTTTAAAGGTCACTCGTTACAAATATGTCATTTATTTTTACAAAATATATAGATGGGGTAAACTACCCCTTACTCAAAGGGTCAAAAAATAATTTTTTTGATATAAGCTTATACAAGCAATACGTCTTTATATACATTTTAATGGATTGCTGATTACAAAGATGACTTATTTTCTCTTCCCTCAACATTGGGGGGTTTGGGGGGAGGGGGCTCGAGCCTCTTGGGCCCCTTGGAGTCAGCTTCTATGTCTCGGTCATTATACTTAAATAAAAATTATTTGCTAAAAAATAAATATCATTTAAAACTTTAAAATTTTGCGCCGAAGTCGAGCAATTGCAAAATTTCCAAACAGTGAGCAAGAATAAATTTGATGCATTTGCTCATCGAAGGCATGTAAGGGGGTCCAGGGGGGCTTTACCACTTGTATACAAAAATAATATAGTTATTTCAATAATATTAATAAGAATATGAACAAGAAAAGATACAATTTTCAAATATTGGATATTCCCTTTTAATAGATTATTTTTTCAAAAGATTACAAAATTTGAGGCCCCCCTTCAAATTTTATGGTCATTCTAATAATAGCCTGATTTTATTTTGTCCGTCAGCCCTTTGTCACGTTTCAATATTATCTGTAAAGCAGAGAGAAGTTCATATGGTTTGAGGGAATCACTTGTTTTTCTGCCGATTTAATTATAAAAAAATTAATAAAAATTCGGCGGGCAAATTCGGGCAAAAAGTTTCGATGCAATCATGTTCTACATGTATTCTAGTTTCAGGATCTATTGAGTTTGTTAGGGATCCGCATGGATCCCATATACTTTTTTGAAATTGAAAAAAATTTATATTGCTTTTTTTTTACTTACAAAAAAAATTTATTTAAAAATAAATAATTAAAATACAAGAAAAACAAAAATATTTTCAGAAAGAAGATTAATTTATCTATGATTCAAAAAAAAATTCATTAAAATTGGATCAATATTAATACATGAAAAAAATTCCTGAATATCGACTTAAAACGCAAAGAAAACCCGAGTCGAAATCGAACGCCTGGTTTGAACCTTTTAGTCCTGAATTCCCTTGTTATTTGATGGGATGTTATTTATTTACAATTTTGTGAAAGCCTACTGATTCTACCAGGAGAATTAGAAGATTCAAACCAGTACTTGAACGCCTGGTTTGAACCTTTTATGCCCAATCGCACCGCACAATTTAAGTATGACTTAAAATTAAGTATCAACAACCTGGCAACGTTGTAAATTTTAGTGATATTTTGGTGATTTATTTTTAATTTAATAATTTTTTCTTTTTAATAATCATAAACTAAATTAAATACATATTGTTTATAAATATTAATTTCAGAAAAATGAGAAAATCAGAAACAAAATATTAATTTTCATGATTTTTGATTAATTAATAGCAATTTTATATATAGGCTACTATATATAAATATTAATAAAGATCTGTCACTCTATAACAGTGTTTTTCAATCTGTGGGTCGGGACCCCTAGGGGGTGACGAAGCTGTACACGGAGGGTAGGCGGCAAAAGGAAAAAGGCAAAGTTCTACACGATAATAAAAACATAATTTCATGGAGAAGGGAAATAGGTACCAAAATAGAGAAAATCATATAACTTACATAGTCTTTTGATTTACAATCTTTTTGTCGGTCATGAACCAAGAGAATCGCCAGAATTTTTCAACCTGTAAATTCAAAAAGATTGAAAAACACAGCTCTACTAATATAAGACTGGAAAATTTCGTTTCAAAATTCCAACGGGAAGTTGGTCAGAGCGTGACAGACGGATGGACCGACAGGCCCTCCTCTAATATAATATAGATCATCCTCGAAAATATAGTTCATATTGTTCATGTTTTTTATAAGAAAATCGAAATCGAATCCAAAAAATGTATTATTATTAGTTAATTAATATTATATTATCAATATTGTTTTTTAGCTTAAGTCATTGCTAAGCCCCCGAAATCGAGGGCTTAAATATTTGGGGGTTAAGTATGAAATTTAACACACTTTCATTGTCATCCGTTGCTAACCACGCTCGTTGCTAAGATAACACGTTATCTGATTGAAAATAAAATCATGTTTCAAGACCCAAATGGCGTGAATAAAGATGCCAGGACCCCCAATATATATTTATTAATAAATAACAGTATCGTTTAAGTCTTATAATATTAAATCACAAATAAATCAGCAGAATATCACTAAAATTTACAACGTTGCCATGTTGCTGATACTTTATTTTAAGTTATACTTAAATTGTGCGGTGCGATTGGGCATTAGTCCTCAATTCCTTTGTTATTTGATAGGATTAAAATTTGGTTAAAGCCTACTAAACCTACCAGGAGAATTTGAAGGTTCAAACCAGTATTTGAGTCAAAATTGAAAGCCTGGCTTGAGCCTACTGAGCCTACCAGGAGAATTAGAAGGTTCAAACCAGTACTTGAACGCCTGGCTTGTACCTTGCAGTCTTCAATTGAGGACTAAAAGGTTCAAGCCAGGCGTTCGATTTTGACTCGGGAAGTACTGGTTTGAACCTTCTAATCCTCTCGGGTAAAAATTAAAAACAGTGCGATCTCAGCGCCAAACCTTTAATAGATGACCACCTTTCATTTTCTTTCATTCCTTGGATATTTGGATTTATTATCGATAAAAAAGAAGTAAGTTTTAAGGTTTATTTTCATTTTTTTCATTAATTTTCTTTATTATTATTAATTATTTTTATTTATTTAAGGGTCAACGTTATAAAAACAAGCCAAAACAAAATGATAAGGTTAGCTGTTATTTTTATTTTATTTATATATATGTTATCTTATATTCTATTTAATTTTTTCAATTATATTCATTATAAATTTTAGTTGTAAAAACACATTGGCCTGAAGAAGCCACTTTAATTTTAATAAATGAATACAAGGAACATTGGCCATTCATGTCATTTTGAAAGGTAAGAAGACAAATTAAAAAAGATTATAAATTTATAAAATTAATTTATATATTTTTCACATTTCCAGAGAACTAAAAGAAGTTCTTACTGAAAAGAAAAATATAATATTTTTCCACATGTGATAGCTGATGGTATAGGCCTACATATACAGTCAAGATAAAAATTAATGTGATTTATTTTAGAGATGGAAACTTATTTTTACATCCATATTTTCTTTAAAACAATTTCAGTAATGAATCTCGAGAAATATTGAAATCGACACGAAGAGCAATTGGAATTTTTAAAATTTTTTAAAGATATGTTATCTTATTCTCAAATTAAAGAAAATTGATATTTAAACAAAAAATATTTTATTTAAAGATTAATTTGATTTTCCTTTTATTTAAGAATTTAATTGTAACGAAATGAAGAGCAAAACGTGAAGATCCATCAAAATCTCGACATCGAATTTTTGACATGAATCCAATACTTTCTCTCTATATATATTAACATATATAGATGTAAGAGAAAGTAAAAAATTTCGAATGTGGAGTGCCAAGTTGTATAAATTAGCAAAGAGGTATGCTTGTTTTTTGGCAATAAGAAAAATAACTTTTTGTTGTATATTTAATATTTTAATAAAAATAATAAAACACGTCTGAGAGGCAAAACGATTCAATATTTATTGAATTATCTATATTTAACAACATGTTCGTTTCTAAGCGAACGTAACGATAACAGAAATTAACGAACTCCAACATCTTCTCCCTTCACTTCTTTAGTCTCTTGGTCCATATTTTTTTCTAATCCTTTCTGACCTCCTAGGTGGATTTTTCCCAGGTTCTATTCGCTCTCCAGGATCTAATGGTTCAGCTTGAGTTTCAGGTTGAGGTATAATTTCTCTTCCAGCTTCAGATTGAGGTGTAATTAATTCTTTCTCATCTGTAAGAAATGGTGATGGATCTTCTAATAAAAATGGTTTATTAACTTGCCTTTTAATTATTTGGTCTACATGTCTTTTAATAATTTTATCTTCACATTCAACTTCATACGTTAAAGGTGAACATTTATTTAAAATAATACCAGGCATCCATTTTTTATTGTGCCTATAGTCTCTCACCCAAACTGAATCTCCTGAAAAGAATTCTCTCGGCTTCTTATAAGGTATTGCTTGATTTTTTTGATATTCATAATTTTTTTCTTCTGGAACTTTTTTTAAAGTATCCAACGGTAATCTTACCCTCCTTCCAAATAATAATTCGGCAGGTGAGAAACCCGTAGCAGGATGTACCGTATTTCGATACGTTAAAAGAAATCTGTTTAACCGGTACATCAGTCTTTTTTTTGAAATTTCTTCTTTCCCCAATACTCCTTTTAAAGTTCTTACAAATCTCTCCGCCTCACCATTAGACTGTGGATGATAAGGACTAATTTTAATATGTTTTATATTCAAAGTATTACAAAATTTTTCAAACTCTTCGCTTACAAACTGAGGCCCATTATCTGAAACAATATGAAATGGAATTCCAAATCTAGATACTAAAGGAAGTATAGCATGTATTGTTTCTTCTGAAGTTGTTGATTTAAGCGGTATAACTTCTGGCCATTTAGTTCTTGCATCAACAACCACCAGCCACATTAAACCTTGACATGGACCAGCATAATCTATGTGTATCCTTTGCCAAGGTTTTTCAGGAAATTGCCAAGGATGAACGGATACAGAGGGAGCTTCAGGTCGTGTCTGTTGGCAATGTATACATTCCCGGGCCATTTTTTCAATATCCGAATCTAAATTGGGCCACCAAACGTGAAGTCGAGCTAAATTTTTCATCCTCGATATTCCAACATGACCTTCATGTAATTCTTCTAAAATATTTTTATGAAATTTTTCTGGAATAATCATTCTTTGGCCCCAAAACAGACAATTACCTTCAAAAGATAACTCTTCTCTCCTTAAAAAATAGGGTCTTAATTCTTGATTTATATCATCAGGCCAATGAGAATTGACTGCACGAATGACTGCTGAACACGTCTTATCTTTCAATAACTCTCTACTTATTTCAGCATTATTTAATTTATTTTTTTCATTCTCAATAATGAAAATATCAGTGTCATTTCTATCATTCAAATTCCATTTTATAGGTAACCTCGAAAAACAATCGGCATTGCCGTGTTTTTCGGTTGATTTAAATTTTAATTCATAATTATATCCCATTAAAATTAATGCCCACCTTTGGAGTCTGGTAGAAGTCCGATCTGGAATTGGTTTTTCTTCGCCAAACAAAGCCAACAACGGCTTGTGATCGGTTACTAAAACAAATTTATTTCCATACAAATATTGTCTAAATTTTGACAATCCAAAAATAATAGAATATGCTTCTTTTTCTATTTGAGCATAATTCATTTGGCTAGATGAAAGGGTTTGGGAAGCATAAGCAATAGGTTTTTCCGATCCATCTTCAAAAATATGAAAAAGTGTTGCTCCCACACCTACTTTAGACGCATCTGTAGCTAAACCTAATTTTACTTTAGGATCAAAATGACACAGAATAGGTGGAGAAGATAAAATCTCTTTAATTTTCTTAAAAGAATTGTTATGTTTTTCAGTCCATTCCCAGACAGTATTTTTTTTAACAGAGTATAAAAAGGGGCACACAATGTTGATAAGTTTTTAATAAATTTCCCATAATAATTTATCAATCCTAATAACGAGCGTAATTCATTTACATTATTCGGGGAAGGTGCCTTAAGTAGCGCATCAACTTTCTCTGAAGTAGTATGAAGTCCCTCTTTGTCAATCAAAAATCCCAAATATTTTACAGATCTTGCCTCGAAATTACATTTCTTTAGACCCAATTTAATACCAAATTTTTTAAATCTTTCAAACACTGCTCTTAAACGAATTAAATGTTCCTCTTGAGAACTACCTGCCACAAGAATATCATCCAAATAGCAAACAACTCCCGGCAAATCTTTCAAAATCGTGTCCATAGTACGTTGAAATATGGCAGGTGCTGAATTAATACCGAAAGGTAATCTTAAATATCTGAAAAGTCCAAATTTGGTATTAATAACTAACAATTTTTTAGCTTCATTATCCACTTCAATTTGATGGTAAGCTTCAGACATATCTAATGTAGAAAAATAAGAGCAATTTGACAATTTAGCCAATAAATCTTCTATACGCGGAAGAGGATAATTCTCGATATTAATAATTTTATTAATAGACACTTTGAAATCCGCGCATAAACGAATAGATTCAGAATTCCGTTTGGCTACAACTACTATGGGTGAAGCATATTCTGAAATATCATTAGGCACCTTTTCTAAAATTCCACATTTACAGAGTCTCTCTAATTCAAGACTAACTTTTTGTTCAATAGCAAAAGGAATCGGCCTTGCATTCCAAAATTTTTTAATTTGAATATCTCTATTAATAGAAATAGAGGCTTTTATGCCTTTTATACATCCTAAACTTCCATCAAATAAAACGGAAAAATAATTAATAAGAGATTTTACAGAAAAATCACTAATTTCATTTATACAAGATTTAACTTTAAAGAAATTTCTAAATTCTGGAATCATCTTCTCGATCCATCTCCTTCCTAATAAAGAATTTTGCGTTTTGTCAACAACAAAACATGGCATCTTCTCAAAACTTTTATGTTTATACAATACATCACAATATATTTTCCCTAGAACTTTTAAGGAATGTCCAGAATATGATTTAAATTTCAAATCACTAGATTCTAAATTTGGAGAACCGATTTTTTTATAATCCTCAAATGTTAAAATAGTTTCTCCAGAGCCAGTGTCAAATTCGAAATTAATTAGATTATCATTTATTAACAAATCAAAATTATATTTTGTCACCTGATTCAATTCTAAGATATTACTAATATTATTTAATTCCTCTTCACTATCTTCACTTAATTCTTTCTCTTCGGAATCGCCTTCTAATTTCCTAACAGTACGATTATTTTTATAGTTACTTTGACATACTGGAGCCAAATGACCCTTTTTTTTACATTTATGACAAGTGGCATCTTTAAAGTAACAATTAGTTGAATTATGACTGTTAGCTTTCCCACAATGTTGACACTTCCCAAAAAATTTATTTTTAGTTATTTTGTTTAAATTATTATTTGAATTAATCAAATCGCTAGTTTTCTTTGCACATTCTAAAGAATTGACCAATTTAATAGCATTTTCAAGAGTTAAATTTTCCTGTCTTAAAAGTAGGGTTTGAATATCCGCTTGTTTTAAACCAAAGATGAATTGATCCCTTAAACGAGCTCCAACAATATCTTCAGAATCAGACTCAAAATCGCATAACAAAGCCTTTTTTTTTAAATCGGCCAAAAAATCATTAGCTGATTCATTTTGTTCTTGAATGCGAGAAAAAAATTTAAATCGCTCACCAATAATTAACGAAGATGGTTTGATTAACAAAGAAACCCTTTCTACAATCTTTGAAAAAGGAACTGTACGACCATCTTTGGGGTAGGCATCCAAATATTTATTATAAAGTTGAATACCCATAGCTTGAAAAAGAATACCTTTCATTTTTGGTGAGTTATCATTAGGAACCAAATCCAAAGAAGCAAAATAATCCCGAAGACGAAAAACAAAACGATCCCAAGTCTCCAGAGCTTCGTTAAATTTTTCAAATTTTGTGGCCATTCTCCTTGATCCTCGTCGCCAAATATGTTGTATATTTAATATTTTAATAAAAATAATAAAACACGTCTGAGAGGCAAAACGATTCAATATTTATTGAATTATCTATATTTAACAACATGTTCGTTTCTAAGCGAACGTAACGATAACAGAAATTAACGAACTCCAACACTTTTAGAGTGTTTTCTTCAAATATTTCGATGGCATTTAATAGGACTTCTTCATCAGCGGTGAAGTGCTATTAAATGTCTTCGAAATATTTGAAGAAAGCACTCTAAAAGTTATTTTTCTTATTGCCAAAAAACAAGCATACCTCTTTGCTAATCTAACAAAATTATCAGAACTTTTTTGTCACTCTGTATATATGTATATAAACAAATTTTAAATGAGAATTTATAGGCCTAAACTAGGATTCCAGCATTCAGTACTGCTGGTCGTAATAGTAGATCTGGTAGACTTAAACTAGTATTTCGAATACCTGGTCTGAGTCTAAACTTGTCAAAAAGGGACATAAGTAGACTTGTTAGAACCAAACCAGACTATCAAATTTCCATAGAAACCATGCTTTCAAATCCTAGTTTGATTCTGTTAAGTCTACTTAGACAACAATTAGATTCTGAGGTTTTGTAGACTCAAACCAGGCGTTCGATTTCGACTCGGGAAGTTACTAAGTTTTCTTGCCCGCTTTGGCGCTCTATAACTCGGGTTTGGGTTGGGTAAAAAAAAAATGAATTATTGTCCTGAGGTCCACATATAGTCTATTATTGGTGTGCAAAACGTTGTTTTTATATTTTGAAGTTCATTTTTTCGAATTATGGCCGCTTTTTTCCTATTTCAGCCCACTGTGCGACGTGGCTTATCGGATAAGCTGGGGCTTAGAAATTCGAGGTAAAATTGTACTCGAGTTCGAACCCGGCTTGCCGCAAAAATTCAACCAAGGCACCTAGCGCCTGAGGGATGGGCATGAACCATTCCTAGAATGATCCTCTCCAGGGGCCATGTACCCGGAGATTGATACGGGGAGCACAAGAGATCTATCTATAAGGTCGCAGTGCAGAGAAGCCCCAGAACATCAAATCAATCAATGAATTTAAACTACAACAGGTATAAAATCCGTTCGTTCATACACAGATTTTTTTTTTGGTCTCTAGATATATATTTCCATCTTGAAATCGAATTTTTGATACAATGGTAAAAGGAACTGTTCTCACGCATATTCCTGAGATTAGTTTGAAAACTAAACTTTATCTGGATCAAGAGTAGCCGAATCTAAATATAATAATTATTACTACAATAGCAGAAGAAAGAAGTCGGCGAAAATACTTTAATCCTCCATGCCTAGACCTCAGCACAACAAAGACTTTCAGGGTATGTATATATATGACGATTTCAGGGTATGATTATTGCCAGAGTGATGGGTTTAAAGGTAAAACATCACAATTCGCAAACTATTATTGGAAGAGAATATACGAACTACGAAACTAATATGGATAACATATAACTGAATGTTGGTTAATTCAAATAGGTAGGTACCGCTGGGAGTCACCCCCGATTGAACTCAGCATTGTTACAATCCCCCGCCCCTTGGAGTTAGGGAGGAATGTGGGTCGCTCTGCCACTAGAAGCGCTGCTCGTCCCCTGATAGGAGAAAGTGGCTGCAGCAAGGGAGAACACTGTAGTCACTTGACTACCTTTGAGAACTTGGCATTGAACCTAACTCATGAAGCTTCTAATCTTCGAAAATCTAATTTTTTTCTTAAATTTTGTACAATCAATACTCCTGTTATCTTATACACGAATTACGAATTATACCAGTGTTATTATTAAATTTATTTGGTGATTTTACTTCACGTCCTGGATTTTTGTATGACTCTTCCTGGTTATCCACGTCAGAATGGAATATCAAGGAACGAAATTTTGTCATCTTCACCTGCAACTACGCTATTTCATGCCCTACTAAAGGACCGCAGTAGCCTATTTGAATTCGATAGATCGTATATCTTAGTCTGGCGTTCAAATACCATCTAGTAGGGCATGCTGGGTATATAAGGCAGATCCGTAGTGCGATTCCCTGCGATACCTACTTTTTTTTGCCTATTGGAATTTAATTATATATATTATATTGGAACAGAACTTGGAACATATAGTTTTTGATGCCTGATGTAAAAGCACTTTAGACAGTATATTAGCGGAAAAGGAAAACTGTACGCTTGAGGAAATTCTAGGATGAAAAACCTCTACAGCTATCTGTGATCCTCAATTGGAGGGGTCGGGAGCAGACAGTGCTAACCCAAAAATATTTAGTTCAATTTTAAACTTTGGAAACAAACAAAACCCCAATAGGAAGTTTGTTTGCTACTGCCAGAGCACTCTATTGGTAATATCAGGCTGAGAAACAAATTGTACAACTAGATTGATTGTGCTGAAAAGTCGGGTTTTTAGTGGGTTAGCACTATCTGCACCCGACCTCTTCAAATGGATTGTACATGTTTTAATTTTCTTTGTAAACAAATAGTATTATTACTTCCTCTCTCTATATTTTATAGGCAAGAGAGAAAGTAAAAAGGAAAAGTCAGGTGATTATTACGTCATTTCTAATTTCCAAGTTTAAAGTTTAAAATAGAATAATTGAGTTTCAAGTTCCAAATGTCTTGGAACTTTCAATCTCGGCAAACTCACTTGTACAAAACTATGCCACAAATTGTTGTTGTTGTTGTTGCCTCTCACATTTGTGTGCGGTCCGTTGAGCTAGCGTTTTTTAACTTGCTTAAAACATTCCTTCGTCCATTTCCAAATACTCTCTCTCTCTCTCTCTCTCTCTCTAATTCATTCTAAATGATATATCCCACTTTAAAAGAGAGATGGTTTGACAAAAACGCCTTTCCCATCATTTGCAGACACGTCCATCCATCTCTTTTCTTCTTTTCTCTCTTTCATACAACAAATTATACTGACAATGCATTTGAAAGCGAACAATTTTATAATTCTCATAATATTTATAATATTTACGAGGGTATTGATTAAAAAAATAGGAAAATAAATAATAGAAAAGGGGTCTCGCTGGTCTAGCAGGCTTCGGCAAAGAAGATCCCTGTTCAAACCCTGGGCGTGCGAGATTTTTTCATTAAATAAAAAACAAATCGTCAAACAGGCACCGGAATGGAATATTGGATCTCACCAGAAATGCCCCCTGGCAACTCCACGAGGACAGGGAGTTGCTCTGACATTCCGCCCTGTGGAAGGGACGTAAAGAAGGTTCCGTCTCAGTGATGCATTCTTCGAAAGGAGTCGGTGCTGAGGGATTCCTCCTTACACATTCTCCAGAGCATAGAAGAGGTTGAATACAAGGAACCAGAAATAAGGATTAGTTCACTAGCTAGAAACGAACGCAGGAAGAGGAGTTAGAGATAGGAAATAACGTAACTTCACGGGGCCATAGGCCAGTTAGGTTTGAAGTGTGTGTCTTCGTGCACGAAAGAGCACCTCGGGTAAATAAACGGGAATCCCGATAGGAATTTCAAATAATAATATGCATACTTGAATTGAAAGGGGGTTGCAGACAGTGCTAACCCAAAATTATGAGAAACCCGACTTTTCAGTACCATCAAATGAACAAAGGTCTGTACTAGTTGTACAATTTGTTTCTCAGCCATTAGAGTGCTCTGACAGTAGCAAACAAACTAACCTATCGGTGTTTTGTATTGAAATATCTCAGAATTATATATCTATGGGTTGCACTATCAGCGCCCGACTCTTTGAATTGTCGTATAGATAGTTATGTTACCATATTGGGTAAAGGATGAATGTGTACTGTACTTGATTACCACAAGTATTCATTCATCCATCCCCTTGAGAAACATCCATCCTAACGAAATGTAAATTTATGTACTGATAACCAAATTTAATTCTAATATGTTAAATTCAAAAGCGAAATTAGATGACAAATGGAAAAGGAGAAGAGAGTTTGTAAGTAATACAACTAGAAACCAAAATCACAGCCTGGATTGGTGGCTCCTATAGACAAAATTGTGAAACGTCCCCGGGTGGTCATCGAATGATCTGTTTGTAAACAAAATATCACAAGAACGAATGGAGCTAAGAGGTTGAAATTTTATATTTAAGTTAGACACCCACCTAGCGCGTGACAATAAGCTTTTGAATCAAAATCGGCCAAAAAGTACTAGTACTTTACTGATGTACTTTTTCAGTTTTTTTCGATTTTCTCAAAATTCGCTCTAAGGATTTTGATTAAAATTCAAAAATCAATTATTTTTTAGATGGTTTTTAAAATGAATATTCTCATTTTGCTCATTGAAATCTTCTGAAGACCACTTTACTCTTGTACTTCATAGAAGGAAATGGTTGACGAAATATAAATATTTTCCCATGTTTATAAATTTTACATCTTGAATTTTAATATATCGGCGGAAACTAAATATGACAACACAAAATAATCTGGTGTGACAAGCACAGAACACAACTTTCAATTACGAAAGGGAAGGGAAAGTTGTGTGCTCTGCGACCAGTCACACCAGAATTTTAGAGTCGTTTTGAAAGAAATTTATTTATTTTCCCATTTTCCATCTTTTACTGGTCAAAGGGACACTATTCATAGACCTATATCTCCGGGTATATTTCCAAATAGATTTATCTTGAAATTGAATTTAAGAGGGAAAAATCCAAGAAGGTGAAAGGTCACATGATTGTACGTATAAAGAGAGGCGAATGGGAGGGGGGTGGTGATTTGTGGTAATTCTCCCTCTCCGTTCATTTATGGTTGGTTGCAATGTTTTGGAAACATTCATGAAATTTATCGTCCTCTTGCTTGCTTCCCCTCGTTCTCTCTCTGTCTTTATCTGAGATGAGCGCGATGAGGGCAAGTTGCCGCCGCCGATCTCTAGATAACCACTCTCTCTCTCTCTCTCTACTATATTTGCTTGTGGTGGGAGTTTTATAAGGGTAGTCAAAAACACGGCTAAAAAGTTAAAGGCGGAAATAAATTGGAAATAATATGATGGGTACTGGGATTGCTTATATCTCTGGAACTATTAGGGATGAGGTTTGGTGATTTTTTAGTTCCAATGGGAGTGAATAGCCTTCATGTCACCGATTCGAACGAAAATTTTTTATGTATAGTACTTAATGAAAAACAAATTCTGTTAAAGCGAGAGAATGCACTACTCAACGGTTTGTCTAAAAAAAAAAAAATGTTAAAGTTTTTGCCGTTGCTAACTATAACAATTCGAAAAGCCTCTGTGGCTGATTTGGTAGCGTTCATTCTTTGTAAACATGAAATCTCGAGTTCGTGTGCAACTATTTTTTTTTTGTGTAATTTATTTTTTTGAGATTTTTAAGATTATTTTTTAGTATTAAATATTTCTTTATATTATATTTTTGACAAAAAGCATTTGAATATTATTTATATACCAGTATATGGAACATGATGTTAAAAATTAAGAGTCAATAATTAA
This sequence comes from Euborellia annulipes, assembly GCA_023213315.1. Lineage (NCBI taxonomy): Eukaryota > Metazoa > Arthropoda > Insecta > Dermaptera > Anisolabididae > Euborellia > Euborellia annulipes. Next base: position 42,256 of record JAKCPI010006508.1, on the reverse strand, counting down.
AAAAAAAAACTTTTTATTTATTTATTAATATTAAAAAATATTCTTAGAAATCCCAAAAAAATAAATTACACACGAAAAATAGTCGGATTCGAACTCGAGATTTCGTGTTTACCTTACAAAGAATGAACGCTACCATAACCAGCCACAGAGGCTTTTCGATTTGTTATTGTTAGCAACCGCTTAAGGCATGCTGGCAAAATCTTTAACATTTTTTTTTTAGACGAACGGTTTAGAAGTGCGTTCTCTCGCTTTAACAGAATTTGTTTTTCATTAAGTACTACACATAAAAAAATTTTCGCTATATAACTATCCAATTAAGAGCAGGAAATTTTTGCAACTTCGGTGCCTATTAAATAAATAATTAAATATAAATACATTTTATACTTGAGCATATTATTTTCATCAACTTCTATTTAGGTTAATTTAATTTCAATTTTCACTCTAGGCTGTTCTAAAGGAATTTAATTAAACATCCTCTTACCAACACTATAAAAAAAAAAATTCGTTTAATCAAATTATACAAAAAAAAAATTGTCTTTAATTGAAAAGAGTAAAATTAAATTGAAATCTTCACTTCTTTTTTTTTTCTCGGTTGGATTTGGGTGCGATACACACACACACACACACCACACACAACATAACCTGATATGAATGAATAGTTTTTTTTTTTTTTTTCAATTGGTAATAGATTCTGTGTTACTCCTCACTTAGAGAGAGAGATAGAGAAAAGTCAGAAAATAAAAAAAAGAGAGCGGAGGGTATTTTACAAGTAAGCGGATTTCCCTTTTTTTTTTTAGGGTAAAAAGGAAGGAAAAGGTTTTTGGTTGGTTGGTTGGTTGGTTGGTGGGTTTATTCAAGTGACATTCTTTCTCTCTGTGATGGAATTTAAGAGAACGTGGGAATATTAAAATTTAATTAATGTATTTCATGCTATCAAATTAAAACAAAATTATAGTCATCATGTATGGAACCTGTTACGTAATTGTGTGTCAAGCTCCAGGTACCGAGATTTGAGAAAATTAAAGTTTTTCTGATTTAAATTGTTTTGATTAGATTATATATCATTTTTTTTTTGTCAATTGTGCAAGTAAATACTGTAATTATGGCAGATATTCATAAATTATCTCTAAAAATACGACTAATTTAGAGAATAAACAAAATATAAAAAATTATTTTTGCAAAATTCTCTAAGTCCAATTATATTTGTAAAAATGCTTCAAAGTCTCTTGACACATGATTGCAAATTAATCTATGCACTATTTATATTAATAAAATAATTTTAGGTTTATAATTCAAAAATTAAACCGGAGATATTATTAAAGTTCTTTTATGGTTATATTTAATACTAGTAGCTTAGAAACCTTTTATCAAAATTATATTAATCAATTTTAAATAGTATTAATATTTTAAAATTAAATACAAAGTGATAACAAAATTTTCTCATCAATTAATTCCTGAATGGAAGTGAACATGGCAACAGTAAATCAAAGTTATAATAATGAAATTGACTTAATATTATTTATTTTGTTGTCTTTTCGAAATCGCACTGATCCTCATCTTCATTATCAGGAATAATATCAAAAAATTAAATTTTGACATCTCATTTCTCAAAAAAAAAAAAAAAAAAAAAAAGAAGGATTTTGGTTTATTTAAGGTAAACAATATATAATATAGGTTAAATAAATTTTTATTGGTTGTTAACATTATCAAAAACAACGTGTTAGGTACATAAATCATTTTTGCAAAATGAAAATCCTGCATTGAAATATTGTAAAAATAATTTTAAGCTTTTACATTAAATATAAATTATTTTAGGACATATTTCATAAAAAATATTATTAATTATAGCATTTGAAACAATATTTCGTGCTTAACTCAATTTTGAATTTTTTGGTCTTTGACACACCATTACATAACAGGGTCCATATATGATAACGAGATTATTTAGATGAAATATAGCTTATTTTTTTTCTTCTTTTTCATCATTCCCTCTATTTCTCTATCAGTGCAAGCAAAACAAAACAAAACTTTGTTTTTATAAAATTCTATTTATATTACGCAGGTAGGTAGGTAGGTAAAACTAATTAAAAGTTTATTTTTACTAGAAAGAAAGATAAAGATTTACCTTGGAGGAATAAAAACGTTTGTTTTAAATATCATTTATAATTTAAATAAAAAAAAAAAAAAGATCACAAAATATTTCCCACACCTATTTTTGAACAATACCCTCTGGCTATGTTGTGACAAAGGCTTATTATTATACGGATATCATGTTGTTGTTTTTTAAGTAAATTACATTTATTATTCTGTATGTCGGTCAAAATTTTTTTTTTTTTTGAAATATTTCAATCAAATTTATTTAGCGAGATTTTGCCAACAGATAGAGATTGGTAGGGCTATATTTAATGGCTTAAATAAAATCATCAGACTACCTGGGGTCCGAACCCTCGACCTTTGATATACAAGGCAGGTGCGCTACCAACCACGCCAAGCCCGAGGGCATCTCATGCATTTGTTTGATTTTATTTGATCTTTTAATAATGAATAGTTTATCTTTATATATAAAATTCTTCTGTACGTGTGTATGTGACTGAACTCCTCCTAAACGACTGAACCAATTATGATAAAATTTTCTGTGTATGTTTGTGAGAGTCCCGGACAGGTTTTGTTTCACAAATAACAATAAGTTAATGAGTAATTAACCGTTAAAATAAGAAAAAAATAAAAATTAGGAGAAATAGTTGCCATGGTAACAAAATATAAATATTTACCCATGTTTACGATTTTTTTTTATTTATTTACATTTTGAATTCTAAAATATCGGCGTAAATTTTTTTGTCTGTGTATCGGGAGAGTCCCGGAAAGGATATTATTCACAAAAAATCTTAAGTTCATGAAAAATTAACCGTTAAAATAATCTCTATATATAAAAATGAAAAGGGAAAATGTATGTACCGGTATGTATATAAGTAGGCGAGCAAGGGGGTCCAGGGGCGCAGCCCCCTGGCTAGACGGAGAGCCCCGCCGTAGGCGGGGCTTTGCGTCTAGTAAATATATATAATTTAAAACAGCATTAAAATATATAAATATAGGCTTATATAAGTGATCTGATAATGCCGGCTGTTAGTTAGACTATCCTGCCATCTTTTGCAAGATTGCTCAACTATTTGACTGTTAATTTTTAAATAATTAAGAAATTTATTTTTGACTTCGTCACCATTTTTAGTTTAATTATTATAGATTAGATATTAATGATTTTTACATTTTTATATTAAAAAAAAAAAAATGACAATTTTTATAATAGTTTTTTTTTGCATTTTCTATAAATATAAACAAAACTAGCCGCGCCGCCCGCCTTCAGCCCAGAGAGGCTTCGCCCCCATAGACCCCCCTCCAGCTAATTCGGGCCCGCCTGCGGAGGACCCTCGCCTCTTCTTAATTATGAGCAACGGGCTGGTGTCTAGACAGGGGACCCCCTGGACCCCCTCGCCTTTTTATTAAATGCTTTTATTTAACTTACTCTTTCAAGGTCACCAACTTTATGGCTTTGTTAAGGACACTTCCCGATGAGCTAGAGGTGTGAAATTTGATATTTAAGAGTCATTTTTGATGACGCAAATTGTGAGTTTGGTTTTACCAAAATGGACCAAACTAATGTGGTACTTTATTTGAAACCCTTCGTGAATTAATGTAATTTCAAAAGACTTCCCGATGGGCTAGAGGTGTGAAATGTAATACTTAAGAGTCATTTTTGATGACGCCACTATATGGTGGTTTTGATCAAAATAGACCAAACTAATGTGGTACTTTATTTGAAACCCTTCGCAAATTAATGTAATTTCAAAAGACTTCCCGATAGGCTAGAGGTGTGAAATGTAATACTTAAGAGTCATTTTTGATGACGGCACTATATGGTGGTTTTGATTAAAATAGACCAAACTAATGTGGTACTTTATTTGAAACCCTTCGCGAATTAATGTAATTTCCAAAGACTTCCCGATGGGCTAGAGGTGTGAAATGTAATACTTAAGGGTCATTTTTGATGACGCCACTATATGGTGGTTTTGATCAAAATAGACCAAACTAATGTGGTACTTTATTTGAAACCCTTCGCGAATTAATGTAATTTCAAAAGACTTCCTGATGGGCTAAAGGTGTGAAATGTAATACTTAAGAGTCATTTTTGATGACGCCACTATATGGTGGTTTTGATCAAAATAGACCAAACTAATGTGGTACTTTATTTGAAACCCTTCGCGAATTAATGTAATTTCAAAAGACTTCCCGATGGGCTAAAGGTGTGAAATGTAATACTAAAGAGTCATTTTTGATGACGCCACTATATGGTGGTTTTGATCAAAATAGACCAAACTAATGTGGTACTTTATTTGAAGCCTCACGCAAATAAGGCCCTATTAACTATAGTTTTGAATTTTGATATTTACGAGTCATTTTTTTATGATAATGAATAATTTTTCAATTGAACCAAATCAATGCAGGCCAAACTAATGTGGTACTTTATCATATTGATGATTTTTGATAAGACTAAAAGACTAAAAAGCTTAAAATAAAAATAAAATAAAAAAAGATTTTTAAAAAAATGCTTTTATTTAAATTGAACTAAAAAGAGAGAAATAAGAAAGAAATAATTTAATTGTTCTTGTTAAAATTTTTTAATATTTGACTTAAAATAAAAGCGTGGGGCGCGAGCCTCGGAATCACTTCGAAGCGCCCCACGCTTTTATTTTAAGTCATAAATATTAAAAAAATTTTAACAAGAACAATTAAATTATTTCTTTCTTATTTCTCTCTTTTTAGTTCAATTTAAATAAAAGCATTTTTTTTAAAAATCTTTTTTTTATTTTATTTTAATAATGAAAATAAATTTTTTTTTTAACACACTTTTTTCCCATTCACACACACACAGACACATGCACAGTCTTTACGGCAACTTAAGACATATAAGACTTTTACGATATCCGTTATAGAGATTAATATACATATTAGGGGTCCAGGCATTCTTATTTAAGCCATTTGGTATCTAAATGGCTTAAATAAAATCATCGGACTGCCTGGGGTCCAAACCCGCAACTTTTCTTTAATTTTTTTTTTTTTTAATTTAAAAATGAATTTATTCTTATTATTAATCACATATTAATTAAGAAATTTTTAAAATAAGCTTAGATGATTTATTTAAAAACCAACTGAAAATTAGTTCAGCGTTCTTGCAATAGATGGCAGGCTAACTTCTACAGCAAACCCCGAGGGTTAAAGAAAATTATTCCTACGTATTCCAATCCAGTGCCTCCTTGAGGATTTGTTTACTTTCATAGAATACACAACTGCAAAGAATACTTAAATATTTCTCTATACATTTCCTATGGGAGAAATCGTAAATTTAGGAATTAATAACTCAAAAAGTTATAGGAATTTCGGGATCCGAGTATTTTTCCGGGACTCTCCATAACGTCCTCTATAAGATTGCAAAATTTCGTTTCAAAATTCCAACGGGAAGTTGGTCAAACAGAGCGTGACAGACGGACATGCTCACGAATTTAAATCATTTAAAAAAAAAAATCGCATCAAAAATTACTTTAAAACGCCACAGTAGTTTCGGACTAAAGATTCAAAGGGGCCTCCTGAAGCCCCTTAAGAAAAGATGAGGGTCCGCCACAGGCGAGCCCTCCGCGGCTAGTGTTAATAAAATACCTTAACTGAATTTTATCTCTGAACTCAAGATAATTATTAACACTAAAATCAAGTAATATTTTTATTAGAAGTTAATAACACTTTTTGTTGTTGTTGTTGTTTCAGATGTGAATTTGTGGTGAATGCAACACGTGAGGTGGAAACAGCATTATTACCACGCCCGAAAGGCCGTGCAGGACACGTTCTCTCGCCACGACATACACTGCCACCAAATACGACATGTTCGTATCGATTTCAAGGCCAGCCTGGTGATTTAGTCTGGCTCTATTTTGTGTCCTATTCACATCGAGCGTTAGTGCCGCCACCGGACCCGGATGCCGTTATCCCGCCAATGGTGCCACTCTCAGAGAACGGCACCGCCACTACACTTGCTGACACCACAACTGGAACGGCAGCTGTTGACCCTGTTGACAATCAAGGTAAAATTTATATTCGAATTTTAATTTGTATTTCTCTATCTGATTGAAATAAATACAATTTTTCAAGCCAATTCGTTTCAGACAATTTAAGAGGGTTCAGGAGCGACGTCTAAAGAAAATACACAAGTACACTCACTGGTCGAAAAAAATAGACTTCTTGTTCTTATACAAGTATAAAGAAAGACATGAGATTCTAGAAATATTTTTTTATAATATTTAGTGCTCGTGACCAGGTGTTCAGAGAGGATACATAAACTTCTCGTAGATAGAGTTCGCTTTTTAATTCAATTGAAGTCTATTTTTTTCGACCAGTGAGTGTACTTGTGTATTTTCTTTGATGACGTTTTTGTTCATAATTTCGTTAATAATTAACAGATTTTTACGAATGATTTTTAGAAAGCCAAAGAACTATAGAATATCTTAAATATATGTTTTTTGCATTCAGGGATATCTAAAATTGTATTAGGGGTGACCAAAGCAAAAAAAATCTTGAAAATTTCGATTTTTCTAAACTTTAAGCCGTTTGCGGCACGTCTAAATGACCTCCGATTGGGATGAAACTTAAAATTTATATGTATTCTAACTATCTGCATAATTTGACGGGGTGTCGCCTTAATAATATTTTGAACATTCTACATAAGAGCCGTTTTAGAGCACATTTTCTATTAAAATTTTGTTTTCTCTATAGCTCTAAAACTGTGCCTGATGGGACAAAACTGATGGCATTTTTGGAATCAGCGCTGCCAAAATTCTCAGTCAACAAAATCACTGTTGCCCAGTGTTATTTTTGTATTTTTTGTTTTATGACGCTTCCATACACAGTAATTGTGTCTTTGGGAAGAAAAAGATTAAATAAATTAAATAAATAAAGGACGTCAGGTGAAAACTATTTTTACAATTTTTCTTATAAAATAATTTAAATGAACTTCAATAAAATACAGTTTTAAACAACTAAATAAATGAAATTTAAAAAAAAAAAAGAAAATTTAATTATATAACAATTTTTATTACTTTAAATTTGAGAGATTTAATTATTAATTTTAAATTTTCATAAAGCGAGAAATAGAACCCAATACTTTCCTATGAGTTTCACAGCAAATTTTTTGAGCTTTCTTAGTAGGAATATACTGAAGAAGGCAACATAATGAGTCGCCGAAACGTTGTAATTTTAACAAAAAAAAAAAAAAAAAAAATATTAATATAACCATTCGCTCCTTCTTTAATTCTGCTATTTATTCATTAAAAGACTTAAGGTTGTTCGGACATTAAAGGACTCTATAATATTAAAAGCTAATTTTTTAATATGTTATTAATCACTATCACATACGTATAAAATAAAATTTTGAAGCAGATCTGACGCAGGGTTATCGTGTAATTAATTTTTAAATAATTGAAATTTAACATGTAGTCTACGGGGAATATCGACGAAACGCACACATATTGAATTATATAGCCACCTCTGCATTAGATACAAAACACAAAACTTCATTTTTATCAATTCACTTCCGAGGAATACGTTAAAAATAAAATCAAGAGTTTCTGACGGGGGCTTTTAAAGATATTTTAACAAGAAAGTCAAAAAAATTCTCCAAAATGACAGTCGCCAATATTTAAAAATAAGGAAGTTTCGAGAGTCAGACCAGCCTGGCAACGTCGCATAAAATAATTCTCTTTTCTCGATGTCAGTTACATTTTTTTTCCATTTTACGATATTTTTTCTCGCAAATCGTCCATTGTGTTTAAATTGATTTGCATTAATCATTGTAATATATTAAATAAAATAAAATTGAAGGCTTTTAAGATTTAAAATAGATAGTTGATAAATGCAATGTTGCCAGATCTATATGACGTCAAAAACTGCTCAAGTCAAAAATCATTCATTTATTATTTTTGGTAATTAAAACTTAATCCAATTATAAACTCTGATAGGTCACAACTAAATTATAATAAGGAATTTTGGCATTCAAATTTTTAATTTTATTTTAAAAAAAAATTTGATTCTATTATGACTTACGAGGTACTTAACCTTAACCTTAAAGGGATTAATTCTAAACTTAGAAAAAAAAAAAAATTGATCCTTATTGAAAGGTGGGACAACAAAAAAAAGAAAGAAAGAAAAATTAGATCATTTGTTAAAATGAAGAAGAAAACTAAAGCTGTTTTATTTTATTTTTGTTCTGTTTTGCTTTGAAATGACTAATGAATAAAAGAGAGAAATTAAAGAATTAAATAAAAACGAGGAATCTGAGTGCCTGGTAGATATAGATACCTATTTGTAAAATAGATAACAAAATTTTCCCGACAATATATTATATGTAATATAATATAAAGAAAAAATATTATGATCCTCAATCCCCAATTTTTTATATATTTTTACATTTCAGGTCATAACGACCCCAGAATTTGAAATATGTGTGTGTGTGATATGTTTTTTGCTTATATCTCGGGAATTATTCAACGGATTAGAATGATGTTTGGCAAATTTGTAGTCCTAAATTGGCCTAAGAAGTTATTAAAACTAAAAGTGAATTGGACCGCAGGGAGCGGTAAAAATGAGAGGTAAATTATTAACACTAACCACGGTTTTCTCAGCTTGTCCTAAATCAAATCTTTTGAAACTCAGCCATAATAATTATGACAATAACTTCTAAACCTGGAGAAAATTTCATGACAATCCGTTCAGAAGTTATTTGTAAATAATGAAAAAAAAAAAAAATTGCGTTTCAAGATTTTAAACTTCGTTATTTCAGAGAATATATCGAGATATATAATTATTTAATTTAATTATATTATTAATAAATAAGCAACGAAGTTGCAAAACTCTCCCGCAATATTACTGTTAGGCCTGCGCAAAATAATCGATTGATTATTCACCGATTATTTTCTTAAGAAATAATCTAATATTTTAAGGAAAAATGCGTTTGAAAAAAAAAAAAAAAAAGATTATATTTAAAGGAAAGGGGAAATAATTTCCCGCAGAATGAAAATAATAAATAAGGGGCCGAAAAAATTTCGTTTTGCTAAAAAAAATCATTGTGTGGTTTTATGAAACCACGATGCAAGTGAAACTTTTTTTTCAGGTGCGTGGCGTTTAACAGAAAATTATTCATTTAAGGGTATTAAAATCGCGTTTTTAATCTTAACTTAATTAATTAAAAAAATGGGAAATCAATAGACGCATGTTAAAAACTGAGAACAATATTGATTTAGCAATTTGAAGATTTTGATCATTTTAAATTATTTTAAAAATTATATTTTATTAATTTAAAAATTGAATAATTAAATCTCACAATTATTTTATTATTATTAGTCATATATATATTAAATAACAACTTTCCTATTTTTGTCGGTTTGTGACGTCATGGCTTGTAGCGTCACGGCCTTTGACGGTTTGTAACGCGAAATGCTGATAGAAGAGCGAAAAAATTTGAGAGGATCAAATAAAAGTTCCACTTTAAAAAAACAAACTAAAATGATTTTCCTCGGAGAGGAAAAATTCCCCCCTCCCCAAAAAAAAAAAAAGGTAAAATAATTTTCACGGGAGGAAAAATAAATTTTCCGCAAAATATTTTGCTAGAGTAAAAAAAAAGCGTTGTAAAAAGAAGGTATAATCAATTTTTTTTTTAACCCCCTTAAATACTATCCAATTTAAAGCGGGAAAGTTTTGCAACTTGATTGCCTATTTGGACTTGAGGGATTTAAACATTGAAACAATCTCAAAAGTAATAAATTCATCTCCCCAATAAACATTAATACAATCATTTTTTTTTTTTGGCAAAATCACATAAAGATTTATCCAACACAATTATGGATTATTTTTATTTTTATTTAATGAAAGGATATTGAGAGAGTCCTTTCTCTCCCCCTAAATGGTTTTAGATGGCTTAGAAAAATAAAAAACAAACACCCGCCCGCTGTTAAATTCCTCCATCTATTCTAATTTCTATTTAATGAATACAATAGCTTTTTTTTTGTTTTAAATAAAAAATCAAAAAAAGAAAAACCATTTTATGGATTAAATAAAAAAATATGGGGATTGACTTCCCCGAGACTTTCTCGTATATTCTTTTGGAATTACGTCTGGGTGTGTGTGTGAACACGATGGCTTAAAAACCAAAGCAGTTAGATCGATGAAATTTGGTATATACTCCTTGCACTAAAATTGTAGATTTCTATCAACTTTTGGAGTAAATACGTCACTTGGAAGTAGTACTTTACTTAAAAAGTTTTTTCAAAAATTTGAAATTTTCAATTTCTTTGTTATATTATGATAAATTACTCTATTTTAAAAAGTTTTTATTCTTTGACATTTTTTCGAAAACTGAATAGTTTTCGAAATAATCACAGAAGAAATAGAAAATATTCGTTAATTATGATAAAAAAATCAAAACAAAATCATACAGGTGTCATTAAAAAAAGGGTAAATATAAACAAATGAATTTGTGAAACAAATTCTTTGCTTTTACGAAAAAATGTCGTTTTGTTCTGTGATTATTTCAAAAACTATTCAGTTTTCGAAAAAATGTCAAAGAATAAAAAGTTTTTAAAATTGAGTATTTTATCATAATATAACAAAGAAATTGAAAATTTCGAAATTTTTGAAAAAACTTTTTAAGTAAAGTACTTCCAAGTGACGTATTTACTCCAAAAGTTGATAGAAATCTACAGTGGCGTAGTGAGCTTAACTCGCGCCCGGGGGCACAATACCTTTTTAGCGCCCCCCCCCCATTCGAAAACCATATAATATTATATGTAAAATATACAAAATTATTATATTACACTAGCACTAAATTTAAAATCTATTTTCCAGAAATCAATTATAATAAAAATAAAAATTATCTAGCAATTTTGTGTTTTGCGGACCATTTGGCGCCCCTTTGTGAGTAGCGCCCGGGGCATGATGACCCCCCTTGCTCCCCCCTCGCTACGCCACTGGAAATCTACAATTTTAGTGTAAGGAGCATATACCAAATTTCATCGATCTAGCTGCTTTGGTTTTTAAGCAATCGTGTTTACACACACACTCACACAGACATAATGCACAAAATGGTTTTTTTGGACTCAGGGAGGTCTAAAACGTGGAGAAACATCAAAATCTCGAAGTCGAATTTTTTTACGATTACATAACTTTCTCTATACGAGAAAGTAAAAAGGGGGCTTTAAAATAAAACATTATAGGTTTACTAGTTTATATTAATAAAAAAATCGAGATATTCCAGTTTTTATTCCGATATGAAGCAAGGGCGGATCCAGAGGTGTTTCTCGGGTGTGGGAGTGTAATCTGGTGTGATTGGTCGCACAGCAATTGCAGTAATTTAAAGACGCATTCTGTACTTGTTTGCTAGAATATAAATACAAATCAAATTTTTACTTTCTCTTACCTATATGTATATGTTAATATACAGTATATATAGAGAGAAAGTATTGGATTCATGTCAAAAATTCGATGTCGAGATTTTGATGGATCTTCACGTTTTGCGGTCCCCTGAATCCAAAAAAGTGGTTTTCGCATCATTTTCTGTCTGTGTGTGTGTGTCTGTGTTGATGTCAAACAAAAACTAAAAGACCCAGCTTGTTCAACCTCTTTTTTCTTTTTTTTTTCTTTACTACTTTTTTTCTCCAATTACTTCATTTCTCCTAATTATTTCATAATTTTATTTCTCAATTTCTATATTTTTTTCTCAAATAATTTACTTCAATATTCTTTTAAATTCTTTATATCTCACCCCCTTAGATAATTTTTTTTTTTTTCCCATAAACCCTTTAATATACCTATCTCCTATATAAATTCTATAATTCTCTTCTTTTTATTCTACTATATATCAAATACTTAAATGATATACTTTAATATTTAAAAATTCTATTAATAAATATACCTCCAATTATAATACAATATTTATGATATACCTTACTTACAACTTATTAATTTTCCTACCAAAATATTAACATGATTTTTTTATTTTTTTTTTTTTTAAATTTATAAAAAATATTCATAAACTACATATTTTTCCATTTTATTCGAATATCTTATTTTTCAAAATTTCATTTTTTTTCTTCCAATCCATTCCTCTTTCCCTTAATAATTTACATTTTTCCATCTTCTTTTACCATTAAAATAGACATATTTCTTGATAAACTTCATATCCTTTCTTTAAAATATTTCCGAATATAAACGAATACATTCACTATCAATAATTAAAATTCCAAACCTTCCTAACCATTATTACCTATTACGAATCTGTACTGATTATTCCTTCACTGTTTTTGTGTAAAGCCACAATCCTATTCCCCACTTTAATTCCTATCATACCGATATAATACTTCCTCTAAATTCTTTTTTTCCTTCTTTCTTTCTGAATTTCAGCTGATAGTTGCCTGCTGACAGGAACAGTCAAGAGGCGGGAAATTCAAAAAGTCACGGACAACAATTGCCAGTGATATCATGTTAATTGGTGTTGTTATTTGCAGGTGGTGTACCAGAGACGAGCTGTCTGACCCGGTTAAGTATCTGGGACGGCGGCGGGCCCGGATTCGGTGGCGGCCTCTCATTAGGGGACCACTGTGACAACGACCCCCCGCGGCTATGTGATCACGCCGCACTTGGCAATGCAAGCCGTGTGACACGACCCTGTTCAGCACAGGAGAGTTACCTGAGCACAGGCCGTATGCTCACTTTAATGCATCATTCTGAAGATGGCACTGCACTACATCCAGCCAACTTCAAACTTCGGTAAGTCTCTTTCTTGATTTATAATAAGCTATATATACAGAGAGAGATTCCAGAAATGTAATCTCATCAAGTGAGCATCATTGGTTTAAACAAGATCAATACTAAATTATAAACTAAGCCCACGAGATAACATCCTCTAGAATTGAGTCCATTTATGGTCCAATTGAACTAAATCTACGGGGGATACTGTTACTATTCAATCAGAGAAATTAGACTTTTTATTTTTTCATCCATAAATAAAAATAGTTTTATTATCAATATTATATAAAACACTGCTTATTAAAAAATCTGGTGTGACAAGCACAGAACACAAGTTGATCTTATTTCCGATATTTGAAAATTGTGTTCTATGCTTGTCACACCAAATTTTTATATTTAGTTTCAGCCGATATATTAGAATTCAAGATGTAAAACATGGGGGGGGGACAGCTCTATGGGAAGAATCTTTACAAGTTTCTTTTAGTTTTATGACAAGTGGCTAGATGGCAATACTAGGCTAGTTCAAAATTTATCCCGTAGAGTTCGTTCCATTCGTTAACAAAATAACATTTTTACATTTTAATTATTATTATTATTCATTATTTAATAACAAATACTAAAAAAAAAATCTGGATATAAATGAATTAACTTTTTTAAACTAATAAATTACTTTTAATTATAATTTTTTTAGGATTTGTAAATGCATTGATAAAAAAAAACTAAAAAACATTGTGTGGTTTTATGAAACCACGATGCATTGGAAACTTTTTTTTCGGATCGTAGGCGTTTAACTGAAAATTTTCAGAAAATTATTCAATTAAGGGTATTAAAATCGCGTTTTTAATCTTAACTTAATAATTGAAAAATGGGAATGATAATGGGAAATCAAAAGACCATGGGCGTAACTAGGGGGTGCCGGGGGGAATGCCCCCCCCCCAGTAAGCTCCCTGCCCCAAGAAAAATTGAGAAAATATGGGGCTTTCCAGGCCCTCGGGAAGATAGCTGGTCCCATGCCCCCCCCCCCCCCACAGCCAAATTCTCTAGTTACGCCCATACAAAAGACGCATGTTAAAAACTGAGAAAAATATTTATTTAGTATTTCAATCATTTTAAATTATTTTAAAAATTATATTTTATCAATTTGATTTTTTTATCTTTTGATTTCCCATTATCATTCCCATTTTTCAATTATTAAGTTAAGATTAAAAACGCGATTTTAATACCCTTAATTGAATAATTTTCTGAAAATTGAATGATTAAATCTCACAATTATTTTTTTATAATTCGTCATATATATTAAATTTCAACTTTCTTATTTTTGTCGTCATGGCTTGTGACGTCATAACTTGTAGCGTCACGGCCTTTGACGTCACGGTTTGTAACGCGACATGCTGATAGAGAAACGAAAAAATTTGTGTCGATCAAAATAAAGTTTCACTTTAAAAATATTTAAAAATATTCAACAAAATAAATAAATTTTACAACTTGAAAATCGAATGTACCATACTGTCGGAAACTAAATACATGTCGACCCAAAAAATCTGGTGTGACAAGCACTGAACACAACTTTCGATTACCGAAGATAATAGAAAGTTGTGTGCTGTGCGCCAGTCACACTAGATTTTTTTTTATCAGTAAGCCGGCAATATTTTGTTAAATAAATTTATTTGTAGAATTTTTAATCCCATTTTGATAAAATTATTTGTTGGACATCACAATCTTAAAGTTTAAACTTTTTTTTTGTTTTTTTTTTTTGTCGTCATTGAATGAAATTTGTTGGCCTTCGTAACCAACAAGCAGGTGCCCCCGGAAAAGAAAAGGGAAAGAGAGAGAGGCCAATAAGCTTTATGGTAATGTTTGTCCGCTGTTCTCGTACTCTCCCCTCTCTCTCTACTCCTTAACTGCCTTTCTTTTTAGGAACTTATCTCATTTTGATGAAACTTTGTTGAGCATAAAGTGGATCCCGGGGTCGCGTAGTCACTAGCGAAAATAAATTGCACTTTTATAACAGATTCCTTAAAAAAAAAAATAAAAAAAATACACACGTACACAAAAAGAAAGGGAGAGAGAATCATGTTATTAAAGTCAAGATTATTTAAAAATTTATCTTACTTTTTCATCTATTGACAGGATTTTGATGGAAATACACGTTTTGTGGATTAATTATCTCAAGAACGAAAAGAGCTACGAAGATATTTTGTTCACAGACAGACACGCACACAGCCATGTCGCGAAAATCATTTTTTTTTTTTTTTTATTCACGGGACCTCAAAACGTATATATCGGTCAGGAAAAAGCTGAGACTTTAGAGTTAAAATTCGGACCATTCGACAATCGCTGATTGTGAATTGGCTATTTCCCAGTTTTTCGCCCGATTGGACTTCTCCGTTTGGTCGACTTTGGAGAAAAAAGTCTCAGCAACTGTGGATCTGCTGAAAGTGGCTCTGACGCGTGCCTGGGACGAAATTACGGTGGTACAGTTGTTATGGGAGATTGCGAGACCAAAGTTCAAGAGTTCCGAAAGAATTATCTTGAACAAAATTGTTTAATTTGGAAATTATATTTTTGATCTATTCAGCTAAATTAAATAAATGAGTAGTGAAGAGATTCAAGGCAGCCAAAAGCAATAAAGAAAATTATAACTATCTTTAGCTTTATT
The DNA here is from genome assembly GCA_023213315.1 of Euborellia annulipes. Classification (NCBI taxonomy): domain Eukaryota; kingdom Metazoa; phylum Arthropoda; class Insecta; order Dermaptera; family Anisolabididae; genus Euborellia; species Euborellia annulipes. Next base: position 26,760 of record JAKCPI010006508.1, on the reverse strand, counting down.
TCAAACGTTTCTGGCCGATAATCCGGCCTTCATCAGGACAAAGTGCTGTTTGCCTCGAGGCTCTTGGCAACTCCTGACAATGCGTTTGTGTGAACATTCGTCGAATGTCATGACTTCTGGTTCAATAGTGGCAAACAGCACTTTGTCCTGATGAAGGGGATTTCGGCCGAAACGTTTGAAATAAATCTAAAGATAAAAATATATTTTTCTATAACTTTTTCACCGATTCATGGATTTTGGTCTCGGGTAAATACGTTTTTTAAAGTACGTTTCGACGTCGCTCCTGAACCCCCTTAAGGAAAGTTTTGCAACTTGTTTTCTTTATGCCTCTACTTACATATACAATGTTTGTTGGTGCGGCGAATTCAGCCTCTCTGAAATCTCATATACCCTGAGTATATCAATGTTGTATTTGGCATTTAATACTATGTAATTATTCTGCCATAATTAGTAATCTAGCTGGTAGCTAGTTAGAGTATCTATAGCCAAGGAAAGCGGGTCAAATCAAGATTATAAGGCTTTTGCTTGTTTTGTTTTTCTCTATCCTTTTGTGAGAACAAAAAAATCTCAACAAAATTTAATAATAACATTAAATTCTAAATGACAAAAACATTAGAAAATAAAATAATTAATATTTATATTTTTTTAATAAAATAATTGCAAAAAATTTAATAAATATGATTAATTATTTAATAATAATTGTGAGATTTAATTTTTTTTTTTAAATATTTTTATTTAACTTGCTTTTTCAAGGTCATCAATTTTTAGTCAGCCTGCTGGCCATTTGTACCAAGGGTCGCGGGTTCGCATCCCGTCTAATTTATTTCAATTTAATTGGCTAGCAATAAATAGAGACGGTGTCTAAAAGGCCGAAAAAGACCTTAAATAAATTAAAAAAAAAAAATCAATTTTTAAAAAATTTCGAGATGATCTAGAGAACTGAAACTTAATATTTATGTATCATTTCATATTGTACTTTATTTTTAAAAATTCAAATCAAATATCCTCTGAAAATATGAAAAGATTCAGATATTTTAAAAAGAACGTAAAAGATTCAGTTGAGGGAAACCAAAGGAGGGCTACGCAGCTAGATATTAAATAATTAGATTTATAAACAAAAAAAATAAAATAAAATTTGTATTTCACTAAAGATTATTTAAAGATTCGACCTTTTGCTATCGATGAATTAGCCTATTTTGTCTATTAAAATATATAAATAAAAACACTCGGTTACATATTTTATTTTAAAGTATTTATTGACTAAAAATCAACACTAGATACTGCAGTATCATCCTTAGAATTCAGCAGTATTAATCAACAATTATGTTGATTATTTAAAGCCAAATAAAATACTGCGAAACATATAACCGACTATTTTTATCTTCATATATTTTAATTATTATTGACTTAAATTGTTTTAATTATGATTGAGTTAAATGTAGAATTAATTTTTTTTTTTTTTTAAACGATGTTTTCGACTAGAGAACCTGTCTTCATCAAGGTCTTTTTTTAATCCCTGCGTGTAAAACAGTTTGATTGCAATATTATCAAAAAAAAACATTGTGTGGTTTTATGAAACTACGATGCAAGTGAAACTTTTATTCGGATCGTAGGCGTTTAACTGAAAATTTTCAGAAAATTATTCAATTAAGGATATTAAAATCGCGTTTTTAATCTTAATTTAATAATTGGAAAATGGGAAATCAATAGAGGCATGTTAAAAACTGAGAACAATATTTATTTAGTGATTGAAGATTTGAATCATTTTGAATTATTTTAAAAATTATATTTTATCAATTTAAAAAATTGAATAATTAAATCTCACAATTATTTTTTTATAATTCGTCATATATATTAAATTTCAACTTTTCTATTTTTGTCGTCACGGCTTGTGACGTCATGGCCTGTAGCGTGACGGCTTGTAACGCAACATGCTGATAGAAGAGCGAAAAAATTTGAGGCCATCAAATAAAAGTTTCACTTTAAAAAAATTAAAGAATAAGGGGAGGGTGAAGATTGTATCACAAATTTTTATTTAAAACGTTAATTGTGAAGATGAAGCGAGAAAGAAAACATACACACACACACACACACAAATAAAGATAATGACAATGCTAACTTAGCTTTCGTTAAGAAACGTCACTTCCTGGTCGAGGGGGGGGGGGGGGGGGTGAGAGAAAGAGAGCGACATCATCACATCGTTCGTTCTTTTGTGTCAGCGAGACGACTTCCTGCTGACTGGCTCAAAAAGCAACTTTTTCTTTATTGTTATTTATTGTAGAAACAAACTTTGTTTTTTTTTTTTTTAGCATTTGTTATTTACTTTTTATGGGATGGTGTTGATGATGATGATGAGTGGGGATTATGAATAATCACCTGTAACGAGAGAAATAAATAAAGATTGATTAAAAAAAAATGACAAAAAGTTTCGGAATAAGTTGAAAATTTGGAGAATTTAGGAAAAATACACAATTCTCACGAGCCCTTTTTGTGTTTTTGTATAAGATTTCTCTTCTTTTTGTGAACTATTACATTTTTTTTTATTTATTAGGGGTGAACTATTACATTTAAATATTATTTAACCGTTAGGAAAGTTGAAATTTAATATATATGACGAATTATAAAAAAATAATTGTGAGATTTAATTATTCAATTTTTAAATTGATTAAATATAATTTTTAAAATAATTTAAATGATTAAAATACTAAATATTGTTCTCAGTCTATAACATGCGTCTATATTAGGGTTTGGAAAAAACCGGAAAATTTTGAAAACCGTTTTTCGGTTTTTTGCAAAGCGGAAAACCGGTAAACCGGTTTTAAACCGGTTTTTTGTCAACATCTTAAACGATAACCGTTATTAATGAATATATCTATTGGGGTTCCAGGCATTCTTATTTTAGCTATTTGGTATGCAAATGGCTTAAATATAATCGGACTACCTGCGATCCGAACTCAAGAAAATTATTATTACTACTATTCCAATTCAGTGCCTGCTTTAGGATTTGTTTACATTCATAGAATACAAAAAATACATAAGCTTATATATATTTCTCCATACATTTCCTATGGGAGAAATCGTAACTTTAGGAACAAATAACTCAAAAAATTGTCCCCGGGCTTGGCGTAGTTGGTAGCGTGCCTACCTTCTATACCGAACGTCTCGGGTTCGGGCCCCAGGCAGTTCGATATGTCTTATATGGCCTAAGTTGCCGAAAAGACTGTGAATGAAGTTGGTCAAACAGAGTAAGACAGACGGACGGATAGACAGACGCTCCGCTATTATTATATATCGATTATTTAAGAATTGGAAAATTCGAATCTAAGGCCATTTAGACCCCATCCGTATTTAATTCAAATGATTGATAGCCAATTCAAATAAAATAAATTTTTCTCGCTTGAAACGGGAAGCGAACCCGAAACCCCAAGCCACTAGAAGCTAATGTCTTCTCTCTGAGCCATGGGTCAGGGGCAAATTTATTATTTGAATACAAGTATTACTGAAGAAAAAATTTAAAAAGAAAAACCGAATTCGGTTTTTCGCAAAAAACCCGGTTTCTCGGTTTTGAAAATTAGCCAAAAAACCGGTTTACCGGTTTCGGTTTCCACCGGTGTCCAAACCCTAGTCTATATTGATTTCCCGTTTTCCAATTATTAAGTTAAGATTAAAAACCTCGATTTTAATAGCTTTAATTGAATAATTTTCTGAAAATTTTCAGTTAAACGCCTACGATCCGAAAAAAAAGTTTCACTTGCATTGTGGTTTCATAAAACCACACAATGATTTTTTTTTTTTTTGTTTATTTTACATAATAATAGGATTTTGGTGGTTAGGGTTAATTAAACAGTCTGAGTGAGTGTCTCCTATCCAACCACTTCCTTTCCCTCTCACTCACTCACTCACTCATCTCCAACCAACTTGATGATGATGGTCTATTCGTTCGTCCGTCCGTCCGTCCGTCTGTCTGTCTTACAAGATCCCTCTGGAATATTTATTCAAACTCTCTCGAAGATTTGACCCTTGAAATTGCCAACGCAGGCAAGGAAGGGCCTTCTCTCTGGTTTACCATCAGCAAATGACCTCAACCTCCTCCCCCCACCCTCATACTCGGCCTCCTTACCAAGTCAAATGTTTGATAGTTGTAGTTTTGTCAAGATTAGTTTGCCAACTGTTCTTTAGGCTATTTACTTAGAATTTCATTTATTGGTCTGTTTGCAAGTTCTTGCTTGCTTACTGCTACTTGATCAAAGAGCATCCAACTTCTCACTATGTGTGAGTGTGGGGGTGTTTGGAAAAGGAATAATACTAATTTTTTTTTTTTTTTATTTAGTCAAAGATAGGGACACGAAAAAAGTATCGATACTTCCTGGTATCGATACTTTTGTTTCGATACTAGTACTTTTTTTACTCGATACTTTTCTTTCGATACTTTACTCATATGAGTACTTGATTGCCGGTATCGAATGAAAAGTACTCATTCAAATATCATTTTTTTTAAGTTTTTTTCGGCATCTTAGGCCATATAGACAGACTTTGAACGTTATATAAATATTTTAATTGCGATTCTGCCAAAGAATATCGCATATTCTTTTTCTCTTGATATAAATAGTAAGTTGATATAAAGCAAAAGGTCGATATTTGTGGGATAGACTTTATTCCATCATATTCCTAATAATTATTTATTAATAATGGAAAATTTGATACTTTTTAATAAAAACCCTTTCATTTAATAACATTAAATTTCTAATTTAATTTTTTTTGTATTAATGCAAACTGTATTTACTAAATTTAAAAGTGCGCAAATATTACATAGAAAGGCCAATATATAAACTAATAAAAATACTGGTCGACAAGGTTTTCTTCACAAGAAATCTGATTAGTGAATTTAGTACATTTTTTTATAGTGAATTGAGATATGTAGTTAGAATTTTTCCATCAGGCACAGTTTTAGATATATTGAGGAAAAAAAATTTTAAAAACGGCTCTTATTTTGAATTTTCAAGATTTTTTTAAACACCAGTATACCCCAATGATCTTCCGTTGGGCCCTTTGAAGGACGTCAGGAGCCTAAGATGCCGAAAAAAACTTAAAAAATCTGGTGTGACTGGCGCACAGCACACAACTTTCTCTTACCTTCGGTAATCGAAAGTTGTGTTCTGTGCTTGTCACACCAGATTTTTCGTGTCGACATATATTTAGTTTCCGCCAATATATTAGAAATTTAAGATGTCAAAATTATAAACATGGGAAAATATTTATATTTTGTTACCATGGCAACCATTTCTCCTATCTTTCCTATGAAGCACAAGAGTAAAGTGTGCTTCAAACAATTTTGAGGGCAAAACGCCAATATACATTTGAAAGAGCATCTAAAAAATAATTGATTTTTGAATTTTAATCAAAATCGTTAGAGCGAATTTTGAGAAAATCGAAAAAAACTGAAAAAGTACATCAGTAAAGTACTAGTACTCTTTGGCCGATTTTGATTAAAAGCTTATTTTTCCGGTCCCGGGAGGTATTTAACTTAAATATAAAATTTCAACCTCCTAGCTCAATTCCTTCATGCTTAAAATTGAACACACACACACACACACACACACACACACACACACACACACACACACACACAGACAGACAGACCATGTCGCGAAAACCAGTTTTTTGGATTCAGGGGACCTTAAAACGTGAAGATCCATCAAAATCTCGACATCGAATTTTGACATGAATCCAATACTTTCTCTCTATATATATATTACATATATACATAGGTAAGAGAAAGTAAAAAGAGGAAAAATACTCATACTTTAAAAAATACTCGATACCTATTGGTATCGATACTTTTCATCCGATACTTTCTGGTATCGATACTTTCCTTTCGATACGATACCAAGTACAAGTATCGATACTTTCTTTCCGATACCGTATCCCTAGTCAAAGAGTGTTAATTATTTTTTTTTTTTTTTTTTTTTTTTTTTTTTTTTTAAAACATTCACACTTTTTTCTCATTCACACTCACATTCACACAGTCTTTTCGGCAACTTAGGCCATATAAGACTTTGACGATAACCGTTGTAATTAATATATCAATTTGGGGTTCAGGCATTTCTATTTAAGCCATCTGGTATCCAAATGGCTTAAATAAAATCATCGGACTGCCTGGGTCCGAACCCGCGACGTTTGGTATAGGAGGTAGGCACGCTACCTACTACGCCAAGCCCCGAGGGCAGTGTTAATTATATATTTTAAAAATATTTATATTATCACCATAATGGCCAAGTTAAAATAAATAATATTCAAATATTATAGTTATTTAAAAAATTTTCATGGTTTTATTAATATTTAAAAAAATATAAAAAATTTAAATATATAATAATTTTTATAATTTTTCATTTGAGATATTTTATTAATTAAATTAATTAGTTTTAATATTTCAAATCCCAGTGCTTTCTTTCCAATGGGTATAATTTTGTATTTTTGAGCCTCCCCATTTGAGTAAAATGATTCAAATACTAAATAAATATTGTTCTCAGTTTTTAACATGCGTCTTTTGATTTCCCAAAATCATTCCCATTTTCCAATTATTAAGTTAAGATTAAAAACGCGATTTTAATACCCTTAAGGTCAATAAGTATGTAGAAAAACGGTTGAAATTATTTCTCTAATTTAAAAAAGTTTTTGGTAAGAAATAAAATTTTTTTTTTTTTAAGAGAAACTTTTATTTGATTCTCTCAAATATTTTCGCTCTTTTATCAGCATGTCGCGTCAAAGCTCGTGACGCTACAAGGCATGACGTCACAAGGCGTGACGACAAAAAATAGGAAAGATGAAATTTAATATATATGACGAATTATAAAAAAAATAATTGTGAGATTTAATTATTCAATTTTTAAATTGAAAAAATATAATTTTTAAAATAATTCAAATCTTCAATTACTAAATAAATTTTGTTCTCAGTTTTTAACATGCGTCTATTGATTTCCTATTATCAATCCCATTTTCCAATTATTAAGTTAAGATTAATTTTAATACCCTTAATTGAATTATTTTCTGAAAATTTTCAGTTAAACGCCTACGATCCGGAAAAAAAGTTTCACTTGCATCGTGGTAACATAAAACCACACAATGTTTTTTTTTTTATTATTACAGTCCAGGGGCGCCAGAATTCGAAGGCAGCATTTTGGTTGGAAGCAGATTTAATGTTGAACAAATAGGCTATTTAATGAAATATAATTTTTGTGGTAGAGGGGGTGGGGGCGCAAATTATAATTTTGGTCCCAAGCGCAAATTTTCTTAGGTGCTGCCCTGGCTCCGATGACAAATATTTATTTAAAGAGTAAAATTTAGATAATAAATCACATCTAAGCTTACAAATTTTTATTTTTTTAAAATATACGAGGTAGATAAAAATATTATGATAAAAATATTGTGTGGTTTTATGAAACAACGATGCAAGTGAAACTTTTTTTCGGTCGTAGGCGTTTACCTGAAAATTTTCAGAAAATTATTCAATTAAGGGTATTAAAATCGCGTTTTTAATCTTAACTTAATAATTGGAAAATGGGAAATCAATAGACGCATGTTAAAAACTGAGAACAATATTTATTTTAGTAATTGAAGATTTGAATCATTTTAAATTATTTTAAAAGTTATATTTTATCAATTTAATTAAATCTCACAATTATTATTTTATAATTCGTCATATATATTAAATTTCAACTTTCCTATTTTGTCGTCACGGCTTGTGACGTCACGGCTTATGGTGATAGAATAGCGAAAAAATTTGAGGCCATCAAATAAAAGTTCTACTTTAAAAATAAACATCTAAATGTGTTGTAGAAAATGTAAATACTTCTGGCCTGTATATGTCGGTCAAATAGACTAATAAATTTCGAAAACATTATCTAAAAATAGAAATCACTTTGGACCCTCTCTGTTTCTTTCAATCAAAATAAAATGAATACATACAAACGAGAATTTGCATACAAAATATTTATTAGTTCAAAGAGTAACTTTTAATTTTATTATATTACAAATGCACAAACCTCTCTCTTTCTCTTTTTTTGTAAAAAGAAATATAATAAATATATCAACAGAAACAAGGGAATGGGGAGAGCTTAAAAGGAAAGTAAAATATACATCAAATACATAGAATGAGAAAATAATATATAAAGAGAAGGGAAACTTTTTAATTGTAAAATTAAAATTTACATTAAAACTCATTTATTTATTTATTATCATATATGATGAGAATTATATTATAATACAGATAAAGCATTAATCAAAGTAAATTCCTTTTTTTTTTGAGTTAGACATCAAAAAGAAAAACAAACAAATAACTTTTTTGTTATAAATTTAACAGAATTTATCTAATTCTATATTCGTTAAAAATTTATTCAATTATTTAAAATTCATTTTTTAGAACATATTGGGAAGTATTGGCTGAGTTGAAAAACATTCATAAGCAATTAATTTACAAGTGGAGTGCATGGCCTTCCCGTCACCGATATGAACAAAAATTGTTTTATGTGTATTACCTAACGAAAAACAAATTCTGTTAAAGCGAAAGAACGCACTTCTCAACCGTTCGTCTAAAAAAAAAAAAAATGTTAAAGATTGTGCCAGCATGTCTTAAGCCCTTGCTAACAATCAAATTTGGATGTCTCGGTGGCAGGATTGGTAGCGTAAACGCTAGATCTCGAGTTCGAATCTTGTCACGTGAAACTATTTTTTTTTTTCTTTGATTTATTTTTGCTTTTTATATATTTTCTATAATATGGCCATATATTAAAATATCAGTAGATTTTTTATTTATATTATTATATATTTCTATTTCTTTTTATATCAATATAGCTTTGAAGATGGTGTTTACCAAGATCGAAACATCAGTCTAGTAGGTATTAACATAACCTGCAATCGATTTCTTTATTCATCAACTCTACAAATTCCACATCTTCTGTGAATAAGGCGTCTTTAAATACTCAAGGACACCTTAGTAAAAATTTCCTCCATTTATAAGATAAGGAGGGCCTTAACTTCAGAACCCCCTTGACAAAGAGGTGCCCCTGGTCATTGATTTTTTTAAATATGTTTAAGAACTTTTTCGGCATTTAGACACCATTCCCATTGATTGGTATCCAATTCAATTGAAATAAATTTTTTCACCTGGGACGGGATGCGACCTTAGTCCCTCAGTTTGGGGCTGTTTCATTTGAAAATAATCAAAAATGTTAGATGGCACCAGACTCTATTATAATAAACGTTAGATGGCACCAGACTCTATTATAATAAACGTTAGATGGCACCAGACTCTATTATAATAAACGCTAGATGGCACCAGACTCTATTATAATAAACGCTAGATGGCACCAGACTCTATTATAATAAACGCTAGATGGCACCAGACTCTATTATTACAAACGCTAGATGGCACCAGACTCTATTATAATAAAAAGTGATTTTTTGAGAGTTTTGTGACTGAATTATGTAACTTGTGTCCTTTCTAATAACCTTCAAATCTTAACAAGTTTATCAAAATAATTTAAGGCATATGTTACTCTCAATAACTTCAGCTATCTATAATATAATACTTGTTTAAGAATTTTGACTATTAACTTCATAAAGATGAAGCTACTGAAACAAAATAAAATAGAGACGGTCTTGGAAAATGAATAAAGAATATACATATATATATATATATATATATATATAAGGGGTTGGAGAGAAATAACCAGCAAATTTGTAGCTCCACCTGACGTCCTTTTATTTGGCAGATATTTCGATGCGTAGAACACACATCATCTTCAGTGCCGCGAGGATATAGTAGGTGGGCTTAGTCTATTTATATCAAATGCCTTAGGGGCGTTAAACATAGTGGTGAGGTGCCTTCTCTAAGTGATGACCGCTCTGTGTCCATAGCAGAATCATCAATTCTGCTATGGACACAGAGCGGTCATCAGCTTAGAGAAGGCACTTCCGTTATGTATAACGGCCCTAAGGCATTTGATATAAATAGACTAAGCCCACCTACTATATCCTCGCGGCACTGAAGATGATGTGTGTTCTACGCATCGAAATATCTGCCAAATAAAAGGACGTCAGGTGGAGCTACAAATTTGCTGGTTATTTCTCTCCAACCCCTTTACTCTACTCATCCCAGCCTAACATTCAAACTATATATATATATATATATATATTCATTGATATTTGATTGAATTCAAATCAAACAGAATATAAACAAAAAAAAACATGTAAATAAGTAAAAGTTGTTAGTTAAATTTTTCCACACCCTCAAAAAAAAAAAAAAAAAAAAAATTGTAATACAATTCTCACCTTGTCAGAATCAATAGTGTTTTGAATTTAAAGTGGAAGAGCGAGAGAGAGAGAAAAAAGGGGTTAGAGGGGGGGGAGGTTTTAAAAAAAAATCCACTCTCTCCTCCACTTTGTAAATTGGTTGCATATTTTTAATGCAAAAATTCTGTCACTGGCAGTTCTCCAGGTTAGTAAATTTCCATAAACATGTTGTTGTATCCTGTCGTGAAGGGGGTGGATGGGGGGGGGTGAGTTGCTTTGGTCAGATGTCCACACAGACACACACACATATATATATATACACCTGCTAATTTGTTTCATTCTTTTTTTTTTTTTTTTTTTTGTTTTTGTTTTGTTTTATTTTTGTCCATCTCACGTGGTGGAAGAATGAGAGGTGAAAAAAATTCCAGGTCAATAAGTATGTAGAAAAACAGTTACTTGAAATTATTTCTCTAATTTAAAAAGGTTTTTGGTAAGAAATAAAATATATATTTTTTTTTAGAGTAAAACTTTTATTTGATGGTCTCAAATTTTTTAGCTCTTCTATCAATATGTCGCGTTACAAGTCATGACGTCACGTCAAAGGCCGTGACACTACAAGCCATGACTTTACAAGCCGTGACGACAAAAATAGGAAAGTTGAAATTTAATATATATAATGAATTATAAAAAAAATAATTGTGAGATTTAATTATTCAATTTTTAAATTGATAAAATATAATTTTTAAAATAATTTAATATCTTCAATTACTAAATAAATATTGTTCTCAGTTTTTAACATGCGTCTATTGATTAAGTTAGATTGAGGTTTGATTGAGTTAAGAATAAAAACGCGATTTTAATACCCTTTATTGAATTATTTTCTGAAAATTTTCAATTAAACGCCTACGATCCGAAAAAAAGTTTCACTTGCATCGAGGTTTCATAAAACCACACAATGATTGTTTTTATAATGACTAAAAAAGGGACGGAAGTTATTTAAAAAGAAAATTCTACAAAGTACGCCATCAAACAATATAAAAATGAATTTTGAAGAAAAATGAAGAAAACAAAGATAAAAAAATATAAATACTATAAAAAAAAAATAAACTGAAGAAAAAAAAAAACAAAAAAAAAAAAACAATGAAATTAAAAAGGGAATGGAAGTAAGAGAGAAGAAAAGAATCTGATAAACAAAGGATTAGAAGAAAGTAAAGAAGATTGATATAATTAACAGAATCTTGGAAGAAATTTATAGGGTAAATTATACCCTAACGCCATCTATTAGAAAAATATTCACTGAAAATTATTGGGAAAGCAAATGTATAGTGATTAAATTATAACCTGGAGCCTAGGTGCCACCTATTAGAAGAAAATATACTAAAGTTTACCAAATTTATAAGGATTAAATTATACCCTGGTGCCATCTATTAGAAGAATATTAAGACTGATGTCCTTTTTCAAAGAACGCCAGAGATGTCTTTCAAAAGGACGGTTAAGATGCTTTTTCAAATGACTCAAATTGGCTTTCTGATCCCTTTTTTAGGCTAGTAAATAGAATGGAGATGTGTGGTTTTATGAAACCACGATGCAAGTGAAACTTTTTTTCGGATCGTAGTCGTTTAAGTGAAAATTTTCAGAAAATCATTCAATTAAGGGTATTAAAATCGCGTTTTTAATCTTAACTTAATAATTGGAAAATGGGAAATCAATAGACGCATGTTAAAAACTGAGAACAATATTTATTTACTAATTGAAGAGATTTGAATCATTTTAAATTTTTTTAAAAATTATATTTTATCAATTTAAAAATTGAATAATTAAATTTCACAATTATTTTTTTATAATTCGTCATATATATTAAATTTAAACATTTCCTATTTTTGTCGTCACGGCTTGTGACGTCATGGCTTGTAGCGTCACGGCCTTTGGCTTGTAACGCGACATGCTGATAGAAGAGCGAAAAAATTTGAGGCCATCAAATAAAAGTTCCACTTTAAAAAAATAAGTAAGTTTCCTATCATAGTAAAAAAATAAAAGGATGGATGCTATGGCCGATTTTAAAGGAATTAACGAAAAGGGATCAAATATGGAGTTTGAAATTTGATTTAAAAAAAAAAAATTATTTTTTCTTTTCCGGGACCGTTGGTTGTTGGGACCGTTTTGGAGTAGTTGAACCTTTCTCTCTTATGAGAAGGATAATTGAATTTACTCTCTCTCTCTCTCTGGTTCATTTTAATTTCGTAATGGCCTTCTGCCAACTCTCTCTTTAAACCAATTTATTTCCTTCAAACATATGCTAATCTCAATATTGAATTGAAGATCAAAGATTTATTATCAATATTTTTTTTTTCTTTTCTGTTTTAATTATTAATAAGTAGCATTGTAATAATTGATATCCAAGGAAACAAATGGAGCAACAAAAAGATCTCATAATTTTTGAGCCACGAGTGAATAAAATATTAAAATTCTATTAATACGATTCGATTTAACATATTTTTGATAATATGGTGCTTAGGTGTCGGACCCAGAATCTCCAGCCTTTCCTAAAAATTATTGAAAAATCAAATTTATCAGATGAATTTTGAAGTGAAACTTTTATTTGATGGCCTCAAATTTTTTTCGCTCTTCTATCAGCAAATCGCGTTACAAGCCTGACGTCACAAGCCGTAACGACAAAAATAAAAAAGTTGAAATTCAATATATATGACGAATTATAATAAAATAATTGTGAGATTTAATTATTCAATTTTTAAATTGATCAAATATAATTTTTAAAATAATTTAAAATGATTCAAATCTTCAATTACTAAATAAATATTGTTCTCAGTTTTTAACATGCATCTATTGATTTCCCATTTTCCAATTATTAAGTTAAGATTAAAAACGCGATTTTAATACTCTTAATTGAATAATTTTCTGAAAATTTTCAGTTAAACGACTACGATCCGAAAAAAAGTTTCACTTGAATCGTGGTTTCATAAAACCACACAATGATTTTTTCCGATCGTAGGCGTTTAACTGAAAATTTTCAGAAAATTATTCAATTAAGGGTATTAAAATCGCGTTTTTAATCTTAACTTAATAATTGGAAAATGGGAAATCAATAGATGCATGTTCAAAACTGAGAACAATATTTATTTAGCAAATGAAGATTTGAATCATTTTAAATTATTTTAAAAATTATATTTTATCAATTTAAAAATTGAATAATTAAATCTCACAATTATTTTATTATAATTAGACATATAAATATATTAAATTTCAGCTTTCCTATTTTTGTCGTCACGGCTTGTGACGTCATGGCTTGTAGCGTCACGGCTTGTAACGCGACATGCTGATAGAAGAGCGAAAAAATTTGAGGCCATTAAATAAAAGTTTCACTTTAAAAAATACTAGTTGTATATTTTCGACCACCTTGTTCGAAAATCTCATACGAAGCCCGTATAATAGAAAGTTTTAAAAAAAATAAATATGAATGACAAGACAATTAAGAAAAAAAAATTTATTTTTCCCTCAAAGGCAATTAAAAAAAAAATATTGTATATTTATATATCTGTATATCCATTCATCCATTCATTGTTTATTTTAATGAAAAAAATCTCAAACCATGCGAAAATAATATTTTTATTTAAAATGGAGAAAAGTAAAAAAAAAAAAAAAATTGTTTGAAAGTTAATTCTCAAATTCTTTTTGTTGTTGTTGTTGTGTCGTTAGCAAAAAAAAAAAATAAATACAAATCAATATTCTCCAACCATTGAAAAATACATAACAAATAAAAGAATATATTTTAATTATTTATTAGGAAGTACGTTGCTATTATAAAAGGCAAAAAAAAAGTCTCATTAAAATTTCAACAATTCTTTTTCAGACTGAATTTTACTTGCTTGAAAATAATAACTAGGGGAACTCTCCCCCTCCCTCCCCCCCTTAGACCTCCCACGTTATTGTCTAATTTTTTTCAAAGTGAGTCCTTAAAGCTAACGGCTTATTTAAATAATTTATGTACTACAAAGGTAACTAAATATTTTTAGCGGATCTGATGATGGTAGTTCGTACCGAAATCGATAGTCCAGAAAATAAATAATTTCGTTATTATTACTAACATATGTTGGAAGTTTACTTCTTTTTAAGCTTGATCTTCTAGCAAGAATTATAAAAAATTATTAAAATTATTTTCAGAGTTTTTATTAACAGATGACTGGTGCGCACAATAAAATACCAGTTTCGGTCTACTAAGAGACAATCATCAGATCTGCAACAATAATTTATTACAAGTCAAATAATTTTTTTACAAGAAAATATTGCCTTAAAAAAATTAAAAAGGTTTTTTTTTAATCTTTCTGTCTGTGTATGTATATTTAAAAAAATTGTTGATTATAAACAAGTTTATAGTTACACCTGGCTGTCTGAAATAGTTTAAAATTTACTCCATAGATGTCGCTCCATTCGCAAAAATAAAAAATATCTTTTTTAATTCGTTAATTTTACACAAAATTTCTGTTTAATTTTTGCGCGCTGAGTTAGTTCGCAAAGGTCATTTAAAGGGGACGTAAAACTTAAAGACAAGTTTTAACATGGAAGTGTCCAATCTTGATATGTGTATGATCTGTGCGTAAGACTAAAAAAAAAAACAATTTGAATCCAACTTTCAGTAAGTAGTCTGTCGATTGTATCCGATCGGAGCCGGGACTAGCCGAAGTCTGTCGATTATATCCGATCGGAGCCGAGACTAGCCGAAGTCTGTCGATTGTATCCGATCGGAGCCGAGACTAGCCGAAGTCTGTCGATTGTATCCGATCGGAGCCGGGACTAGCCGAAGTCTGTCGATTGTATCCGATCGGAGCCGGGACTAGCCGAAGTCTGTCGATTGTATCCGATCGGAGCCGAGAATAGTCAAAGTCGTTGACTTGACGAAACAATTGGTTTGGCTAACAAGCCATGGTTATTGGAGCTGTGACTTCTTGAATAATGTTTATGGAATCATAAAAGAACTAGCTCAGCTTGTTCAAATAAGACTTACTTTTCATGGAGCTAGACTTAGCACGCAAACAAATCTCAATTATGAATACGGCCCCTAGACTCCAAGTTAAACCCACCAGGTATTACCATGGTCAATGCTCTGCCGAATTAAAATCACTTATCCCACCCAATGCAACATATATACACGATCACGACTAACAGAACTAGTCAATTCCAATCTTCCTTTGTCCTCGTGATTGGAACAAGCTACCTGCGTCTATCTTCCCCAAAACCTACAATCTTCAGACTTTCAAGTCTAATCTCAACAGACATCTCAGTTCCCGCAGTTGAGTTTCCCTTTTATGCTTCTCTTCATTATAGTTCTTTGGATCTTATGCACCGATTCCACCCCCCCCCCCCCCCCCCCCCCCCCCCCCCCCCCCCCCCCCCCCCCACACACACCCACCCACAAAATTCCCTCTTCTTTTCATTTTTAAATTAAAGATTATTTTAAATTAAATTTTAATTAAAATTAAATTTTTTAACCTTTCCTGTCCCCCCCCCCCCCCCCACCAAAAAAAAAAAATCAAAATTTAAAAATTAAAAAAAAAAAAAAAAAAAAAAAAAAAAATAATTATTAATTTTTTATATCTTTCCCCTTGCCCGAGGCCCGATGCCTGGTTTCGGCCCTCCCCCCCCCCCCCCCCCCCCTCCCCTTTTAAAAAAAAAAAAAAAAAAAAAAAAAAAAAAAAAAAAAAAAAAAAAAAAAAAAAAAAAAAAAAACCCTTGAGGTCAAGGCAGTCACTCAAAGAAGAGTACCCTCATGTTTGGCAGGTCTCCCTCAGAATCTTTTCAATTGTTGCTACTTCTGTCAGCGGCTTTTCTCACATGCAGGAATTATTACCACACAGTTGCGGAACCGCATCTCAGGTCCACATTTAGACATGTTAGTCTTTTTAAGAAATAAAGAAGCTTCTCTGGGTTTGTTCAAACTTCTTAAAATCGATTCAAACTCCAAATGTACCAACCCTAGAGAGGATTGGCATGTAATTTCTTTCTTTTTCTTTTTGCAGATATGAGTTCGTGGACACTCGGTTGGGTGGTGAGCCCTGGCCTGCTGGTGGAGGTAGCAATGGCTGCGCTCGAGTCTTCCGCAAGATTAAAAATGGTCTCATCTCATCGCCAAGGAATGTGTTCATGTTCGGGCGTGGCGGTGCCGGCAATCTCTCCTGTATTTATAGATTGGAAGCCTCACCTGGTGAAAAGGTAATGAAATTCCTTCTTTCTTCTGGTATCTTAGAATTTTAAACACAGATTGTATAATATCAACGGTATTTAATAAGTTAGAGAGGCTTGAGAAACGATAAGAACCGGAAAAATATATTATAAATACATAACAAAAACAGTATTATCAGTATCACAGCCAACATCAAGACACAGAGAAGCATAGAAATAGATATTCACCCTTTATTACCGAAACCTCAGACCAATAAAAAATTAACACTCTACGCTTTCTTAAGGGCCTGAAATAAAAAATGATCAAAGGCTGAGAAAGTCTCAAGCAATCACAATGACGATTGAAATTTGTGTCGGTAAATATATAGTAAATTATATCCTGGTGCCATCTATTAGAAGAAATTATACTAAATATTATTAAATTGATGAGAATATGTGGGTTTAAGTGATGATGGAATCAGGAAAATAACAAGACGGTTGTAGCTAAATATTCATTTATAAATTCGGCCCCTCCTGGCAGACGTTTCGGCCTGAGATCTAGGGCTGCATACATGCAAAATAAGAAAAGCATTTATTAAAATTATCACGGAACATAATATGCTTTTCTCATTTTGTACTACTGTATGTATGTATGCAGCCATGAAGATGGCCTAGATCTCGGGCCGAAACGTCAGCCGGGATGGCTAGAATTCAAATAAAAGAATATTTGACTGCAATCGTCTTGTTATTTTCCTGACTCCGTCAGCACTAAATATTATTGGGAAACCAAATTTATACAGTAAATTATACTCTAATGCCATCTATTAGAAGAAATTACACTAAATATTATTTGGAAACCAAATTTATAGAGTAAATTAGAGTGCCTTCAATCAAAGTGATGACATACGACTTTGGCCGCCATATTTGTTCCAATGTAATATACTAGAATAGTATGAAAATTTCAATTTTATTGTACTTACATATAATTTGATTGAATATAATATATTAATATCAAATTATATCTAACAAGTAAAATTAAGTTCGCTCGCACTTGCCTCTGGCCCCTGCTTCTCTGAAATTTTAAAATAAGCATCACCTATTGTTTGACACGGGCCCTCCGCCAAATCATTTTTTGCACTGATGATGACTAGACGTGTTGCCAGTCGAAATATATGTTAATTAAAGATGATGTGAGAGGGTCCTTCAATTACTTGCTTTTATTCTCCGGTCCTTTCCTTATACATCTGATCCAGCGTAAATCTTCCAATTGTAAAGTAAAATTAAATTTTCATACTATTCTAGTATATTACATTGGAACAAATATAGCAGCCAAAGTCGTATGTCATCACTCTCATTGAAGACACAATAGAGTAAATTATGCTTTAATGCCATCTATTAGAAGAAATTACACTAACGATTTTTGGGAAACAAAAATGTATAGGGTAAAATGATACTCTAATGCCATCTATTAGAAGAAATTACACTAAAGATTTTTAGGCATCCAAATATATAGAGTAAATTATATTCTAATGTCATCTATTTGATCCCGAGGCCCGAAATCTAAAACCTGGTTGCTAGTAATTTAAAAAAAAAAATTAAAATATATAAGTTTAATAATGAAAAATGCACATCTTTATTATCCATGTCGATGTTTGGGAGAAGATAGATACGTCATCCATCCTCAGGACGTCACATTTTCAATAAATATGTCCCTAAATGTTCTTCCCATCACATGACACGATCTTTTGTCCTGAGAATAGTCCCCGTAACAACAGGACGCTTATACTGTATAATCAAGAGCCTCCTTGACTAGCTGCGATGCCCGCCTATGGACTTTAGGGAAATGATCCTCCCACTCTCAAACCCCGACTAATTATTACGTATTCATTCTAAATGCAATAAACATAAAAAAAATAACGAGAATAGAGTCAATTAATGGATTATATCATATTTAGTTCAATTTTTGTTTTTGTTTTTTGTTCGACATTTTAATTAAATAATATTGTTAACTGTCATAAATTCATTTTTATTATCTTGTATATGTAATATTTTGGTGATATGTATTAGTATTTGATATTTATTTATTAAACATATGGCGTTTTAATAAACAGAGACAGAGAGCGTGCATGCATGCGTGCATGCATATTGTTTCAACCTCAAAAAAAAAAAAAAAAAAAAACGCACTCAATGAATTTTATGATCGTTTATTTTTTAAACACAAAATTATATTTGTTCATAAAAAAAAGAGGGAAGCCTTAGAAAAAAATATTAAATCATTAAGTTAATTTATGCATATCATAAAAAAAAAAAAACAAATAAAAATTACAATTTGTTATTTTATTATGAGAGTGCGAGATGAGGAGATGAAAAAATAATAATATTTAACAACAACAAATCAAGCGGTTGTTGTTGTTTTTTTTTTGTTTTATTGGATTGAATTAAAAAAAAATATGGTTGGTCACCTTGGTACTTTTTTATTATTTTCTCGAGTACTATCAGATATAATATAAATAGGTTAAAGGGAAAGTATATTTATCACGAATGTGTTTATTAAAGCTTTTGTGGTTTGAAATATTATTATTAGGAGAATTTTTAATTATAGACCACATTTTTGTATTAAATATTTATTAAAAATATATAAATATTGTACAACGTTTCGATTGCTTATTCTGCAGCCGTTATCAAGTAGTGTGGACTTGCTCCGACTCAAGTGAACTGCCAAGTCATGTCCGTTACTTGCCTTTTTATATTCAGCGACATCAGCGCCATCTGTTGGCATTTCTGTGAAGTTAGATTCAAATTTTCCCGCTATTTTCACTCATTTCCATGAAGTTAGTCACAAATACCAATAAATGTGTATATATATGTGTAATTTTGGAATAATTTATATAACATATATGTAAAAATCAAACTCAGGAAACTTATTGTAACATCATGCGTTTTATGTAAACACTTGCTTTGATAATTCTGACTAACTTCATGAAAATGAGTGAAAATAGCGGGAAAATTTGAATCCAACTTCACAGAAATGCCGACAGATGGCGCTGACGTCGCTGTATATAAAAAGCCAAGTAATGGACATGACAGTTCACTTGAGTCGGAGCAAGTGCACAGTACTTGATAACGGCTGCAGAATAAGCAGTCGAAACGTTGTACATTATTGATATATTTTTAATAAATATTTAATACAAAAATGTGATCTCTGATTAAAAATTCTCTTAATAGGAAAGTATATTAAGATTATTTTTGTTTTTTATAAATTTACAGGGTGTCTGGAAAAGAACTCTCTGATTTTAAATAGCACAAAAGACAATGGTGCAATTAAAATTAATTTCTTGGAATGGGAGATTTATTGCATTTATTTCTAACCAAGGTATCATAGGTCAAGTTTCAACAATAAAAAGAGATATTTTTTATTATTATACGCTTTATTGCAGAACTGGCTACTGCGCTGGCAAGCAGTTTCGGTGGGAATCATCCACCATCTTCAGGCCTATTGTTGAAACTTGACCTATGATACCTAGTTAGAAATAAATGCAATAAATCTTCCATTCCAAACATTCCAAAAAATTAATTTCCAGTAGTAGGCTCTCGTTAAAACATTTTGTAAATTAACGGACACATCAAGGAGATGTACACTTACAGTCCACTGCATTTATTAAGTAAAAAGTAAAAAAAGTCAATTAATTCAAAATTTCCAAAGGCTCTGTGTATTTTAAATGTTGACTGCTTGAAATAAACTCTGGTTATTTTTCAAAATTTTAATCTCATATTTAGACATTTTATACACAATAGAGCAGCGTTTTCTAAACAATCAAGCTCCCTAGGGAGGCGCGAATACATCGAGCAATTTTCCAAATGATTGCTTAAGTTTTATAAATTAAATAATAAATAGGTATAAATAAAAAAAAATATTTTTATATTATTAAATTTAAAAAACTTAAATTTTTATACAAAATTTGAACAAAAATTCCAGACTGTATCTCTGATTTAATTTTGTCAAACAAAATTTTAAAACCTTACTTCATAGGGACTTATATAAGGGAGGGAGGCGCGGGATTCGCCCCCCCCCCCCTCAGAAATTATTCAAATTTATATACATATATACGGGTATATAGCCAATTTCTATATTTTTGTTTGAAAAACTGCTTCGCATAAATAAAATAAATAAAAAATAAATAAATAAAATATATTAATATATATGCACTTTTTTAATAAAAGTTTTGCCTTTGAGAGAGACATTGGAGCTCAGAGGAAAACAGAAAAATTTTTTTAATTTAACGAAAATTTGTCTTTGAGAGGAAGGCCCGGGCCCCTCGGGACTGAGGTATTGTATTGTCTTTTAAGAGTCTGGTATTTTAAAAATATTTCTGGGGGGAGGGGGGTATTTAAAAATGAGTCTGGGCCTCCCACCGAAAAAAAAATTTCTATATACGACAACTCTGCTGCTTCATGTTTATGCGAAGCAGAATTTTCTTCATTAGCTGCAATGAAATCGAAATATCGAGTTCATTTAGTTGTAGAAAAAGAGCTGCATCAAAGAGATCGAGATTTGATAAACTTTGCGCTAATAGAAAAAATTAAAAGAGAATAATTTTTTTTTTTTTTTTTTTTTTTTGCCTTACTTTGTATTAATAAATATTTTATCAATAAAAATTTTTGTGTTTGTATTGGTAAATTTATGAATTTTTTGATTTTTTGAGCGTACTTTTTATGACACACAACGCCATCTTAACGGGACAAACTTCGCTCCTATTAAGCCTTAGGAGTTTTATGGCAAAGCCACCTAATGAAGTGCACGAAGGTGGCAAATAAATAAAATAACGCCCTTTACAATTCATACGTTAAAAAATTCATTTTATTTCTTTTAAATCCCGAATTATTATTCAGGCCATTACATGCTCGGTTACGGGGGAGGGAGGGGGAGGGGGGGGGGGGAGGGGTGTTAAATATCCCCACCACTATGAATAAAACAAAAACAAAATTTAAATTGCTTTTTATTATGTTTTCAATTCCAATTGAATAAATCAATAAAAAAAAAAAAAAAATTTCCTCTCACTGCTTATCGTCATCATCATCATCATCAGGAGGTTTGAAATTATAACATTTAATGCCTAAAAAATACGTAATAATAATAAAAGTATTATGATCGTCATCATTATTGGGTTGTAAATTTTATTATTGCCTAAATAAGCCTTGCTTTTAGCAAATTGAATTTTAATTTTTATTTTTAAAATTTATTTATGACTAGCCGCACTGCCCGCCTCCGGTCAATGTGATTTAATCAAACATCAAAACAATCCACATACGAACATACCTTGTAAATGATATATCAATTTTAATAAATTTCAAAAAAAAGCAGTGGCGGATTAAGACAATATAAGGTCCTAGGCGCAAAAAAAAAACGTTCTCTTACCTATATGTATATGTTAATATACATATATATAGAAAGGGTTTTGGCGACATGGTCTGTCAGTCTGTGTCTGTGTGTCTCTCTGGGTTCAATTTAAACCATGAAGGAATTGAGCTAGGAGGTTGAAATTTTTTAAGAAATTCGTTTCATTTATATCCTCTATTACCATCTGTGAATTGACCAAGAAAGAAACTACTGACTTTTTAAATCAATTAATTTAAATGTAAACAGTTGCCTAAGCTCAAGGCCTCCACTATCAAGCACATCAGGTATTTGAGGCCCAGACTGTACAGTCAGTTCACTATTAACCGTCACCGTAGAGAATAGAGCCGTGAAGTTAGACAATCAGAGAGTTTAGCTGCCTCAAAAATACACTATCCTCTGCAATATTAAAAAAAAGTTTATTTATTTTAAAAATATTTATGAATTCTTTATCATAACAGTTAAGTTCTTATTTATGGTAAAAACTAATATTAAAATTTTATTCCCATATATATTTGAATGTTAATATTTAATATCTAAAATAAATAATTTTTTTTTTTAAATATTGTAGGGGAAACAACACTTACGGCATCTAAGCGCCCTGGTTGCAAGGGCAGATACAAGGGGGGGGGTAAAGGGGGCAATTACCCTCCCCCCCCCCCCCCGAGATTTAAAAACTAATATTTAAAAATTCGATTTGTATAGAATACAAATCAAATTTAAACGGACGGAAAAAAATTTCGATTCCGCGAAAGAGGGAATGTCCCGCGGGCGGCACATGTAAAAAATTTTGGTTCCGCGGGAGAGAAAAATTTTCCGTCTCTAAAAAAAAAGGAAAAATATTTTTACGGGCGGGAAAAAAATTTTTGATTCCAGGGAGAAATCCCGGTCCCGCGAAAGAGGAAATGTTCCGCTGGCGGCACATGAAAAAAATTTTGGTTCCATGAGTGGCAAAAATTTAGCGTCTCTAAAAAAAAAAAGGTAAAATATTTTTACTGGCGGAAAAAAAAATTTCGGTTCCGCAAAAAGAGAAAATGTTCCGCGAAATTACCCCCCCCCCCCCCCCCGAGAAACAACTCTGGATCCGCCCTTGCCTGGTTGTCTAACTTCACGGCTCTATTCCCAAAGGTGGCGGTTAATATTGTAACTGACTGTACCAGATACATTCCCTCCGCATCTCTTGGTTATTTATTTACCAAATTTTGATGAGGCACACTCTATTTTAAGGAAAATATTCATCCTAGATTCATTCAGTACTCTTTGACAAATAAAATTTTTTTCTAAAATAAAATAAAAAGGTGTTTGAAGGGGAAATTTTATTTCTTTCTCTCTCTCTCTTTTTCGCTTAATCTCTTTTGGCAACTTGCTCACAAGTTTTTGGACCAGTTGCAACAGAAGAAGACGTTGGTTATCTCTTGATCATACGAAGAGAGAACATCCTCCTTTGAATAGATAACGTTAATAATAATAATAATAATAATAATGCACCAAAAAAAAAAAAAAGAGAGAAGGGATATAAGATCAATAAAGATATAACCAGATGATGACACGTGATTGATGGTGGTGGCTATATTCTTTGCCACTTGAAATATTTTAAGTACTTTTGTGTGACGAACTTATTTTTTTTTTTTTTTTTTTGAAATAACTCTCTCTCTATCAATTTTGATAGACAGGGGGAAATCTCTTTTAAATTGAAGACTATCATCTTTATTCATTTATGTAAAAATATACAATTTTTTTTTTTATATCAAACAAAATACTAGCTGCGCTGATCGCATCAGGTGGATAATATTCATTGAAATAGATTTAAAAAAAAAAAGAATATAAATATTTGTGGATAAAAAGGACAATGCATTGTCAGTTAGTATTTTTTTTTTCCCACTGAGAATTTGAAACTATTTCTGGGTATTTGGGGTAGCGCTGATTCCAAAAATGCCATCAGTTTTGTTTTGCCCCATCACGTCAGATTTTAGAGCTATAGAGAAAATAAAATTTCAATAGAAAATTGGGTGTACAGAAGAATACTCCAGAAAATGGAAATGGGAAGATGGAGCTGGAAGAATAAAATAAATGAAAAGAAACTCAAAATGATACTTAAAATCTGGGGGATGACAGAAGAGAGATGGCCTAAAATCTGCCTAAAGGAAATAATAAGAAGAGGGGAAGAACGGCGAACTGGCGAGATGGATGGAGGACATGGTAAATATCGGAAAAGAAGGAGGGAGACCGAATATACTGAATGATCTCTCTACGGACAAATCAGTAAACTGCTTAGAAGAAGAATTTAAGACTAATTGGGACATAGAAATCCAAGAAACTTGGCGAAGGATAGAAAACTCGACTTATAACCCGCTATATAGACAAATAAAAAATACCTTGATGACAGAAGACTATTTGATAGACAGACGCATAAGAGAGAGAGAGAGAGAGAAATCGTTTATTGTAGTAAAAAATAAAAATGTGATTATACATTAATTTACATGCCTAGGACTCTTGGTCCTTTTTTGGCTATTTAACAATATTGTTGTTGTGTCACTGCCCTTTACATACTTCTTAAAAAAAAAGAATTTACCGAAAAAATAAATATAAGATATAATAAAAAACAAATACAAAATAAAATGAAAAGAAATTAAAAATCAAGAAAGAGAGAGTTAAAAAAAAAAAGAAAAGAAAAACACAATAGATCAGTCGACTCAAACAGCCCTTAAACACTTTTCATTAGGAATTCTGAGAGTCTTAACTTTTTTTAAAAGGAAAACAACCAACATACCCCCAATTCCTGTAAAAAACCCTTCCCAAAGGCCGGCGATTTTTTACCTTACCTGAACGTATTAGCCGAAGTTCCATTCGCCTCACCCCCAAGGGGAGACTATTCCACAGCAGGGCAGAACTAATAAATGGTGAAGGACCTTTCATAAATAGTGGTTCTGTACTTCGGAATCGAAAGATCATGCTCGCAAGTCCTTCCCGTCCTTCTATAATCGTCCCCTATCAGCAGGAATCTCTCCCTCAGATAGGCAGGCTCCCCGGTCTTCAGCACACCCCTCAATATTTTCGTCATTATAAAATCAATTCTAGTCTTCATGGGCATAATGCCAAGAGACATATATGCTGGAGTGATGTGTTCATACCTTGATATGCCTGTGATAAAGCGAATTCCAGCGTTCATGCTTCTTTGAAGTCTTGTCAACTGTTCCCCAGACAGATCAGAAAAAAGGGCGCCGCAATAATCAAAATGAGGGAAACAAAGAGACTGCACCACCAACCTTCTTGCGTCGAACGACAATGACTCTCTAATCTTCCTCAACTGACCAAGAGCCCGGGTGTTCCTCAAGCATACACTCTCACATTGAGTCTTCCAGGTGAGCTTTGAGTCGAGAAAAACCCCAAGAACTCCAACCTGCGTCTCATAAGGGATCAATCGTCCCTCAAGCCAAAGCGGCGGCATTTCAGGAAGAGAAGCCAAGAGTCCCCTGGTTCCGAAGAATATTGCCTTAGTTTTATCGGCGTTTAAGACTAATCCGTTCATTAGAGACCACCGATGAATGCTATCAATATCCTTGTTGACTCTATTAACCGCTTCGATAATGCTCCCTCGCGGGAAAGACAGGTAAATATTAAAATCGTCCGCGTAAAGGTGACATTTACAATACATTAACACTGATGGTAGGTCATTTATAAATAGGCAGAACAACAAGGGACCCAAGACGGATTCCTGGGGGACACCTGAAGAGGACAAAATTTGCATTCCCTGGGAACTCAAAGAAGAAACTTTGGTACACTTGATGACGTGCGAGATGATGGAAGAAGAAATGACGGATGAATGGAAGGAATGGAGAGAAGAAAAAGAAGAATGAATGGACAGGATGAAGAAAGATGGGCAAAAGATATTGCGAAAGGCCTGGTGCCGCTTGTGGAGAATCTTTCAAGAGGGAGACCATACAAAAAAAAATGCTATGAAATTTATTTATTTGTTTTGTTATGTATTAAGTGAATTTAAAATATGTGCAGAAACTGTAAATTAAATTTAATAGTCTGTATCCCAAACCCCCAATAGGGGGAGGGAAGGAATCTTTAAAATATAATAAAAATAATAATAATAGAAAATGTGCTCTAAAGCGGCTCTAATTTTATATTACCTGGATTTTTTTAAGGCGACACCCTTTAAAAATATGCAGATAGTTATAATACATATAAATTTTAAGTTTCAGCCCAATCAGAGGTCATTTAGACGTGCCGCAAACGGCTAAAAGTTTAGAAAAATCGAATTTTTTCAGTTTTTTTTTCTTTGGTCACCCCTAATACAATTTTAGATATCCCTGAATGCAAAAAACATATATTGACGATATTTTATAGTTCTTTGGCTTTCTAAAAATTATTCATCGTAAAAATCTGTTAATTATTAATAAAAACGTCACCAATGAAAAAGCACAAGTACACTCACTGGTCGAAAAAAATGTACTTCAATTGAATTAAAAAGCGAACCCTATCTACGAGAAGCTTATGTATCCACCTCTCTGAACATCTGGTCACGGGGCATTAACTTTATTAAATATTATAAAAAAAAAAAAATATTTCTAGAATCTCATATCTTTCTTTATACTTGTAAAAGAAAAAGTCAATTTTTTTAGCCCAGTGAGTGTACTTGTGCTTTTTTCTTTGATGACGATTTTATTAATAATTAGCAGATTTTTACGAATGAATGATTTTTAGAAAGCCAAAGAACTATAGAATATCGTAAATATATGTTTTTTCATTCAGGGATATCTAAAATTGTATTAGGGGCAGCGGCGTAGCTAGCCTTTGAGGGCGGAGGGGGCGAAGCTCAACTGGGGCGCCGTTTTTCGTTCGACGTTTTTTTTTTAGTATTCGAATCTCTTTCGAGCTTTTTGTAATTTTTC
>JAKCPI010006507.1:0-60824 GCA_023213315.1 Euborellia annulipes | reverse complement strand
AAAAATTGAATACGAATTAATTTAGAAAAAATCTGGCACAGCACACAACTTTCTCTTACCTTCGGTAATCGAAAGTTGTGTTCTGTACATGTCACACCAGATTTTTCGTGTCGAGATATATTTAGTTTCCGCCGATATATAATTATATTAGAATTTAAGATGTAAAATTTAAAGTATGGGAAAATATTTATATTTTGTTACTTATTTTGGCAACCATTTCTCCTATCTTTCCTATGAAGTACAATAGTAAAGTGGTCTAACGTTGTAACAAATGTCATTTAAGAATGATATGACTCATCGAAAACTGGGCGAACCAACATAAACAGTGGCGTAATTGTCCGTAATCGACCGACTCCAGACCGATTTTGATTTGTAAACTTTATTTGCAACAGACAATTGACATTGCGCTCCTGGTGGAAACAATGTGTATCACTCTTGCTACCAAGGGCGGATACAAGGGGGGTAAAGGGCGTAATTACCCCCCCCCCCCCGAGATTTGAAAAAAAAATTGATTTTGAATGTAAAATTTTAAAAATTAATACTTGAAAATTTGATTTGTATTTATATTCTGGCAAACAAGTACAGAATGCGCCTTTAAATTACCGAAATTAAGAAAAAATAGTGTGCTGTGCGACCAGTCACTCCAGATTACCCCCCCCTAGAAACACCTCTGGATCCGCCCTTGCTTGCTACGCATATATTTTTGATAGGTTAACTATAATTTGTTTCGTAGTTTGTAACACGTGTTGTTATTGTTTTTAATAACACAAAACTTCTTTATTTATTTCCAGTTCTTTTAAAAATATGACGTCAGAGATTCGTTTTGTTGAAAATGTATAGGTAAACAAACGTCCCCCGGCGTTAGGGTGTTCCTCAGTGTTGGGTGGGGGGGGGGCGCGTCAAGAGTCCACTGCCTAGAGGCGGCAAATACCCAAATCCGCTCCTGTATAAAATTTCCAACGTGAAGCTGTCTAAACATGGCTTGACCGACAGATTTAAGCCTTGTTTTCTATAAGTGAAGGATAAAGGGGTTGGTCACCTACCCTTAAGAAGAGGTGGAAGGGAGCGCTATCCCCTCTCCCGTCACCTGGTTGCCTCCCCTGCCGGGGCATGCCGTATGCCGCGTGACACTCCAACCTCAGCCAGTCTCGTCTGGGCCACCGTTCCGTTCAAACATAACGCGCTTTTCGCTCTCTTTCGATCACGATCACTCATTGTGTTTGCTTTGCTATTGTCAATTCATATTCAGTGTTAATTCTAAAGTGATTAGAACATCAAAGGTGTGAGCTGTGTATTAAGTTGTCAACCACGTGTTGTGTGGACTCTCTAATAAACTTGTAAGTCAAAAATGCCAATTCAATATTTGCAAACACCTGTCACTCACAAAATGTCTATTGCGCTGAAATTTCGATGGATTTGTTCCAACAACTTTCAAATTCTACTTGTCTAACTATTTCTTAATTAAAATTATTATTTCTTCAACAGAGATTGTGGAAATCATGATCGGTAGATTACTTTTAAAAAAATCTGGTGTGACTGGCGCACAGCACACAACTTTCTCTTACCTTCGGTAATTCAAAATTGTGTTCTATCCTTGTCCCACCAGATTTTTTGTGTCGACATGTATTTAGTTTCCGAGTAAGGCACATTCGATTTTCAAGATGTACAATTTATAAGTATGGCAAAATATTTATATTTTGTTACCTTGGCAACCATTGCTCCTATCTTTTCTATGGAGTACAAGAGTAAAATTATCTTCAGAAGAACCCTAACTTAAATATAAAATTTTAACCTCCTAGCTCTTTTCGTTCTTGAGATATTTTGTTCACAGACACACCCACAGACAGACACACAGACACACACACAGACAGACCATGTCGCGAAAACCACTTTTTTGGATTCAGGGGACCTCAAAACGTGAAGATCCATCAAAATCTCGACATCGAATTTGTGACATGAATCCAATACTTTCTCTCTCTATATATATTAACATATATATAGAGGTAAGAGAAAATAAAAAGAGCTTTGGAAATAAAAAGAGACGGGTTCTAAATGATTTCTAATGCCGAAATATTTAATTTCTAAGTTTATTAGTCTTAACTCCTCTCTCATTTTTACTTTCTCTTACCTCCATATATATGTTAATATATATAGAGAGAGAAAGTATTGGTTTCATGTCACAAATTCGATGTCGAGATTTTGATGGATCTTCACGTTTTGAGGTCCCCTGAATCCAAAAAAGTGGTTTTAGCGACATGGTCTGTCTGTGGGTGTGTCTGTGAACAAAATATCTCAAGAACGAAAAGAGTTATAACATTGCGATTATATATTGAAGTTAGTCACTTGTCTGGGATGTATCACGAAACTTTTGAACAAAATCGGCCAAAGAGTACTAGTACTTTACTAATGCACTTTTTCAGTTTTTTTTCGATTTTCTCATAATTCGATCCAACAATTTTTTTTTAAATTCAAAAATCAATTATTTTTTAGATTCTCTATAAAATGTATATTCTCATCTTGTGATTGAAATTTTCTGAAGACCACTTTACTCTTGTACTCCATAGAAAAGATAGGAGAAATGGTTGCCATGGTAACAAAATATAAATATTTTCCCATACTTTTCGATCTTGAAATTCGAGTGTACCGTAATGACGGAAACTAAATATATGTGGACACGAAAAATCTGGTGTGAGAAGCACAGAACACAATGTTCGATTAGCGAAGGTAAGAAAAAGTTGTGTGCTGTGCGCCAGTCCCACCAGATTTTTTAAAATACCGATCATGATTTTTACAATCTCTATTCATGAAATAAGTGAGAGAAAAACATAAATAAATAAAAACACTTAACTTGTCTCCCCACTCCACCAGACCTGTCAACTCTTTCAATCTTCTGCCTTTTTACTTTATCTAATCGTTGTCTCTGGCCACGAAATTCTTCGTCACACAAGGAATTCCGTGAGTCTAAATAAAAATGTAACTAGTAAATTAAAAAAAAAAGAAAAGAAGGTGATGTTTTTATTTTTTAATGGCATAAACACTTAATACGTATTTCGACACTTGGAGTAAAAATATTAAATGAAATTTAAATAATAGCCAGCGCTGGACCCTCGCCTTTTCTTAATTATGAGAAGCCGGTGCCCCCGTGGGCTTCGCATCTAGACAGGGGAGCATCGCCCTCTGGACTCTCCACTCATCTGGCTCGGGCCCGCCTGCCCACCCTCGCCTTTTCTTCTTAATTATGAAAAGAACATTATTATTTTTTTTTACCACACACTATTTTTCTATTCATGCAGTCTTTTCGGCAACTTAGGCCATTTAAGACTTTGACGATAACCGTTATATTATTTATAATATCTATTAAGGGTCCAGGCATTTCTATTTAAGTCATTTGGTATCCAAATGGCTTAAATAAAATCATCGGACTGCCTGGGTCCGAACCCGCGACGTTTGGTATAGGAGGTAGCCACGCTACCTACTACGCCAAACTCGGGGGCTAAAAAAATTATTATTATTATTACTATTCCAATCCAGTGACTGCTTGAGAATTTGTTTACATTCATAGAATACATAAATATTTCTCTATACTTAATATTTCCTATGTGAGAAATCGTAACTTTAAGAATCAATAACTCAAAAATTTATAGGAATTTCGGGATGAAAATATTTTTCCTCTAATCCTTAGAAGTTTCTCTTAGAGTATATAAAATTTCGTTTCAAAATTCCAACGGCAAGTTGGTTAAACAGAGCGTGTCAGACAGACAGACAGACAGACAGACATTAGCGAATTATATAAATAAGAAGCACAAAATATTTATTTATTTAAAATAAACAACATTACCTACCTTACAATTTCATTACCGAGGACTACTTAGAACTAAGGGGGATTATCACATATATATTAGTGTCCTAAATAATTACAATTTGTAAGTCATTGAGCGGTTTCAGCGCTAATCGCTTCGACCGCTAATGGGCTTGAAGGGTTCAATTTGCGGGGCGTTGTAAATAAAAAGGGAGAAAATTTGTCAAAAAAAAAACCCTTTGCGGCTTCTATGGTGACCGAAATTTTAATTAATTTCGGCTTATAGATTTTGTTCTAGAGTTTCCTTAACAGTTTAAGGGCCGGTTGCTTCACAACTAGTTAACTAGAAAATTTATTCGACCGGTAGCAAATCATCACTATAGTAAACAAGAAGACGCTTAACTTCCGTGTCGCCCTGGGCTTGGCGTAGAGGTTAGCGTGCTAACCTCGTATACCAAACGTCGCGGGTTCGGACCCCAGGCAGTCCGATGATTTTATTTAAGCCAATTGGATACCAAATGGCTTA
Organism: Euborellia annulipes; assembly: GCA_023213315.1. NCBI lineage: Eukaryota > Metazoa > Arthropoda > Insecta > Dermaptera > Anisolabididae > Euborellia > Euborellia annulipes. The sequence continues at coordinate 56,499 of JAKCPI010006507.1, read as the reverse complement.
AATAAGAATGCCTGGACCCCAAATAAATATATATTAAATAAATACGAATATCGTTTAAAGTCTTAAATGGCCTAAGTTGCCGAAAAGACTGTGTGAATGTGAGTGTGAATGAGAAAAAAGTGTGTGTTAAAAAAAAAAAAAAAAATTAACTACGATCTGTGATCTTATTTAATAATATGATTAGCTTAACTATAATAGAATGTGAAAAGACTCAAAAGTCATAGTCAACTAGCTTATCCGAGGGATTGTTAGTTAATTAGATGTGAAGCAACCGGCCCTAAAACGTTTATTCTTGGCCTCGTATCGCAGTTATGTTTTTTTTTTTTTTTTTTGTTTCAATGGAAACGTGTATTTTAATGGGCATAGATTTCTATTTATTTTAAATATTATAAATTTGTATTGTGTATGTTTGGACCTAGCCACTGGGGCATTATGCCTCTAAGCGAGTTGTTAATAAATTTATTTATTTATTTACTATCTGAGTTGGGTTGAATTTATTTAACTTTGGCACTGAAACATTCCGAATAGCATAGTAAGTGTTCCAGTATGAAATTTTTAAAAATTACTTATTTCAAATTAAAAAAATTTTTTTTTTTTGGTAAAGTACTACTTCCGGTTGAAGTGTTTACTCCAAAAGTTGATATTGTCTACAATTTAGCGTAAAAAGTATATAGGCCTACCAAATTAAATTGATCTCTGACTGCTTGCGTTTTTAAGTAATCGTGACCACAAAAGCACACACACATACACATACATGATTTTTTTGGGCTCGGGGAGATCTAAAATATATAACTGTTATATAGAGAGAAAGTATTGGATTCATGTCAAGGATTTCGGGCTCCAAATTTTGGAATTCGCTGCCTTCTCAAATAAGGTCGGCTGGAAGTATTTCAATTTTTAAAAGACGCCTCCTCGAGCGCATGCTATCGATTTTGTAATTGTTTTGGATTATCTTTGTTTGCACTTAATTTCCGCTGATGAATTTTTTTTTTTTTTTTGTATATAAACGTCTATATATTTTTTATCTTTCTATTAAATGTATTTTTTTTTCATGGCCCATAAGAGTACAAAATATACTTGTCAGAGCCCAATAAAACATTTTCTTCTTCTTATTCTTCTTCCCTTAGTACTACGTACAGTGAGAGCTAAAAAATGGTTCATAGACCCCTCCTAATTCTCAACTCTTCATTTTATAACACCGTCCCGTTTTTGACATTACAATGTCCCGTTTTTGTCACAAACAGGGGCGGATTAATGCAATTTTGTGGAGGGGCGGATTTTTTTTTTATTTATATTTTTTTATTTAAAGACTTTGTCGGCATTTAAGGCCATCTAGACCCCTTTCCTATTTATTTTATTGATTTTGATTTTGATTCGTAACAAATTCAATTGAAATTAAAGAGCGGAAATCATAATTTCTTTAGATTACTAGTTTTTATAACTGTTTGAATTTCTTCTCGGGGGGGGAGGGGGAGATCTCCCCCACCGCCCCTTCCCCCTTTAATCCGCCCCTGGTCACAAGACAATATGGCCTGTCTAAACTTTCAAATTTAATTTGCCTAAGAAAATATGATTTTTTAAATAAGACAAATTCAAGATTGTAATAGAGTAATTGGTTAAAGCTTATTTTATTTAAATTTATATTATAATAAATCTTAATAAAATAAATCTCAAGGTTGATTGCCATTAAATAAAATGGAACAATCTATTCGACTTTAAAATCTAAATTTAAGCAAGAGCAGCTTCTAAATTTTTGTTTAGAGATTCAATGCAGAATACCCAGAAGTTACTCTCACAGATATAAACATTTTAATGCTAGTCGGAACAACGCATTTAAGCGAAAATGTTCAACGTAAGCCACCAACAAAGAACTAATGCGTGTTTAAAAAAAAACACACTCCCCATTCACTTAATAGCCCTATAATGCAAGCGTAGGTGACACATGGAGCACGAGTTTATTTTTTACTTTCTCTTACCTCTATATATGTTAATATATATAGGGAGAAAGTATTGGATTCATGTCAAAAATTCGATTTCGAGATTTTGACGGATGTACACGTTTTGTGGTCCCCTGAATCCAAAAAAGGGGGGTTTCGGGACATGGTCTGTCTGTGTATGTGTGTCTGTGAACAAAAAGAACGAAAAGAGCTAGGAAGTTGAAATTTTATTTTTAAGTTAGGCATCTCCATGGGGCGTGACACGAAGCTTTTGAACGAAATCGGCCAAAGAGTACTAGTACTTTACTGATGCACTTTTTCAGTCTTTTTTGATTTTCTCAAAATTTGCTCCAACGGTTTTGATTAAAATTCAAAAATCAATTATTTTTTAGATGATCTTTAAAATTTATATTTTCATTTTGCCATTGAAATCTTCTAAGGACCACTTTACTCTTGTACTTCATAGAAGAATAAATATTTTCACATATAAATTTTACATCTTGAAATTTGAATTTACCGTACTGTCGGAAACTAAATAAATGTCGCCACAAAAAGTCTGGTGTGACAAGCACAGAACACCGATTCGATTACCGAAAGTAAGAGGAAGTTGTGTGCTGTGCGCCAGTCACACCAGATTTTTTTAATTTAGCCATATTTTTTTTTAAACACTCACTTTTTATTTTACTTTCTCTTACCTATGTATATATGTAATATATATATAGAGAGAAAGTATTGGATTCATGTCAAAAATTCGATGTCGAGATTTTGATGGATCTTCACGTTTTGAGGTCCCCTGAATCCAAAAAAGTGGTTTTCGCGACATGGTCTGTCTGTGTGTGTGTGTCTGTGTGTCTGTGAACAAAATATCTCAAGAACGAAAAGAGTTAGGAGGTTGAAATTTTATATTTAAGTTAGGCACCCCCATGGGACCTGACACGAAGCTTTTGACCAAAATCGACCAAAGAGTACTAGTACTTTACTGATGTACTTTTTCAGTTTTTTTCGATTTTCTCAAAATTCGCTCTAACGATATTGATTAAAATTCAAAAATCAATGATTTTTTAGATGCTCTTTAAAATGTATATTCTCATTTTGTGATTGAAATCTTCTGAAGACCACTTTACTCCTGTACTACATAGAAAAGATAGGAGAAATGGTTGCCATGGTATCAAAATATAAACATTTTGCCATACTTATAAATTTTACATCTTGAAAATCGAATGTACCATACTGTCGGGAACTAGATACATGTCGACACAAAAAATCTGGTGTGACAAGCACAGTACACAACTTTCGATTACCGAAGGTAAGAGAAAGTTGTGTGCTGTGCGCCAGTCACACCAGATTTTTTTACTAAACTTATTAATAAAAATGAAAATCTTTTTATCTTTTTGAAGTGGAACATCTATTTTAATAAAATTATTTCATTTTCCTCTTAAGAAATTCGAGAATTTGATTAAAAACTTTTAATTTCTTTAAAAAAAAAATCCCAAATAAAAAAAAAAATATTTATTCAAATACTCGATCTCTTCTCTCTTTTTATATTTCAAGATTGTTTAAAAATCTAATTTTTTTTACTCGCTAAAAAAGAAACCATACAAACAGAGCAAGCAAGCAAGCAAGCATGGGAATAAAAATTCAATTAGAAAGAGAGCGCGCGGATTGATTGCAAATTGAGTTAATTAAAAAAAAAATCGTTCGTTATTCGTTATTTAAATACGATTATTATTGTGAGAGAGGGATTATAATATTTAAACAATCATCATAAACAAGTGCAAAATCGATAAAAGGCAGAGCATAAATTAAAACAAGATTTATTTTATTATCAATGCATTCAAATTGAAATTAAGACCTCGACTTCCTATCAAACACAACATTTTTGCTATTATATAGGCCAGGGGGGGGGGCGGCCCGCCTTGAACATTTTTACGGCCCGCGAGGATCAGCACACTTTTACAAAATGTATTTATTTTATAATCTTCTATATATATATATAATAGCGGAGTGTCCGTCTGTCCAGAGGCTTACCGAGGCAGTTGGGGGCCTGGGGCGGCACTATATATACTTGTATTGAATTTTTTTTTTGGGGGGTGCTTATCTTTAAATATCCCTCTCCTTCATTCATTAATTTTTTTTTTTTTTATCTAAATTTTTCCGTTTTTACTTGAGCCCTGGGGGCCCCGGGGCCTCTCAAAGAGAAATTTTCATTAAATTTTTTTTATAAATATATGGGGACCTGTGAAGGCTCGGGTCCTGGGGTGGACTGCCCCCTCCGCCCCCCTTCTCGGTACGCCACTGCGTCTGTCCGTCTGCGACAGACTCTGTTTGATCAACTTCCCGTTGGAATTTTGAAACGAATTTTTGCAATCTTATAGAGGAAGTTTTGGAGAGTCCAGGAAAAAAACTCGGGTCCCGGAATTCTTATAACTTTTTGCGTTATTAATTCATAAATTTATGATTTCTCCCATAGTAAAAGTATAGAGAAATATCTATGTATTCTTTGCATTTATATATTCTAACAAAATCTTCAAGCAGGCACTGGATTGGAATATGAAGTAATAATAATTTTCCTAGCCCTCGGGGCTTGGTTTCGGGGCTAGCGTGCTAACCTCGTATACCAAAAGTCGCGGGTTCGGACCCCAGGCAGTCTGATGATTTTATTTAAGCCATTTGGATACCAAATGGCTTAAATAAGAATGCCTGGATCCCCAATAGATATTTTTAAACATACGAGTATCGTTAAAAGTCTTAAATGGCCTAAGTTGCCGAAAAGACTCTGTGAATGTGTATGTGAGTGTGAGTGTGTGAATGAGAAAAAAGTGTGAAGGTTTAAAAAAAATAAATAAAAAAAATTAGCAGACGGATCCGAGCCAGCTGAGAGGGGCCCAGGGGACAAAGCCCCCCTGTCTAAACGTGAAGCTTCTCATAATTAAGAAAAGGCGATGGTCCCCAAAGAGAGAGAAAGGAGGTGAAGGGGCTAGAGGGGACCACCGAAGCTGGCGGCAAGATAGTATTTTTCAGGGGACCATAGAACTTTTCGGCAACTTAGGTCATTTAAGACTTTTACGATATCCGTTATAGAGATTATTATACCAATTAGGGGTCCAGGCATTCTTATTTAAGCCATTTGGTATCCAAATGGCTTAAATAAAATCAGTAATACTTGTATTCAAATTATAAATTAACCCGTGAGCCATGTCTCAGAGAGAAGACATTAGATTCTAGTGGCTTGGGGTATCGGGTTCGCTTCCCGTTTCAAGCGAGAAAAATTTATTTCATTTCAATTGACTATCAATCATTTGAAATAAATAGGGATGGGCTCCAAATGGCCTTAGATGCCGAATTTTCCAATACTTAAATAATCTATATATAATAATAGCGGAGTGTCTGTCTGTCTGACTTTCCATCCGTCTATCTCGCTGTTTGACCAACTTTCTGTTGGAATGGCGAAATTTTGCAGTTTTATAGAGTACGTTATGGAGTGACCAGGAAAAATACTCGGGTCCCGTAATTCCTACAATTTTTTGAGTTATTAATTCCTAAAGTTACGATTTCTCACATAGGACATGTATAGAGAAATATTTATGTATTTTTTGCTTCCAAAAATGGTGGTGCGTTCTAAATAGATTCAGATGTTGAAAAAAACCGGGTTAAAACCGGTTTACCGGTTTTCCTCTTTGTAAAAAACGGAAAAACCGGTTTTCAAAATTTTCCGTTTTTTTTTTCCAAACCCTACTGGCGACTTTTGGTATACGAGGTTAGCACGCTAACCTCTACACGAAACTTCTTATTTATTAAAGAATCAACGATATAAAATTATTCGAAACAATCTAACAAGGGGAGTGCATAGCCTTGATAACACCGATTTGAACGAAAATTTTTTTATGTGTTTGATGAAAAACGAATTCTGTTAAAGCAAGAGAACTCGCTTCTCAACGGTTGGTCTAAAAAAAAATGTTAAAGATTTTGCCTGCATGCCTTAAGCCGTTACTAACAATAACATTTACAAATGTCGCGATGGCTAGATCGGTAGAGCGCATTCTTTGTAAACAAAAAATCCCGAGTTCGAATCTCTTCTTGTGCAACTATTTTTTTTTTTTTTTTTGTGTAATTTATTTATTTATTTTTTTTTTGTTTCAGAATATTTTTTAATATTAATAAATAAATAAAAAGTTTTTTTTAATTAATGGCATTTAATTTTCAACATGTTCCATATATTTAAAGAAAATTCGAATGCTTTCTGTCAAAAATATAATATAAGGAAATATTTAATATTATACTAGAAATATATTACTATTAATTGGACACATAAATAAATTTATAATAATATTTATGTTTTAAACAGTTGGGTCGTTCATTTTCCGAACTTTGAACATGTTACGACAATATTTATTTATGTGTCCAATTAATAGTAATATATTTCTAGTATAATATTAAATATTTCCTTATATTATATTTTTGACAGAAAGCATTTGAATTTTCTTTAAATATATGGAACATGTTGAAAATTAAATGCCAATAATTAAAAAAAAAACTTTTTATTTATTTATTAATATTAAAAAATATTCTGAAACAAAAAAAAGAAAAATAAATTACACAAAAAAAAAAAAAAATAGTTGCACAAGAAGAGATTCGAACTCGGGATTTTTGTTTACAAAGAATGCGCCCTACCGATCTAGCCATCGCGACATTTGTAAATGTTATTGTTAGTTACGGCTTAAGGCATGCAGGCAAAATCTTTAACATTTTTTTTTAGACCAACCGTTGAGAAGCGCGTTCTCTCGCTTTAACAGAATTCGTTTTTCATCAAGTACTACACATAAAAAAATTTTCGTTCAAATCGGTGTTATCAAGGCTATGCACTCCCCTTGTAAGACAAAAATGAGGGTTATTAAGAACTTATTGTGCAATGACTTCATTCGAAAAGATATCAAAATATGCAAACCTAGGAAAAGTAAATTTAAGGATTGCGGTGTGGATTTCAAGTGAAACATTTTGAACTAAGGTTGTATTTATGTGAGTTTCACGTGAAACTCTTATAAATACAACCTTAGCTAAAGAAAGTAGCTTATTTTAACTATTATCCACGAATAAATGAGGCAATAGCGAGGCAAAATGTAAAAATAAATAGCAATGAAAATATTTAAATACCAGAGAGATTTGTTAGCCAATCCAATGTTTTTAAAGATACCGATAAATTAGAACGTTGTCTGGCTGGCTGTTTTGAAACTTTTTCTAAAAAAAAAAAAAAACTTTGCTCAACTTTTTGAATATTTGATACATTTTATTACCTTCTCATCTCATATTTTATAAAATAGCTAAAAAAAAAAAAAAACAATTTTCCTTTTTCTCCTTTCCTTTAATTAGGAAGTTTGAGTTTTTCTCGCTTGTTTTTTTTTTTTTCGCTTTCGATAAATCTTTTTTTTTTTTATATATTAAATCTAAAATAATATAGCTAACTCAACTTTTTTTTTCCTCTCTTGAAGATGAATCAAAACACACAGGACTCAATTTTTATCCCTTCAAAATCAAATCAAAGCATTGAAAAGAAATGAAAGAAAAAAAAAAAAACTTTCTCTCAGAGCTTAAATCAGTTATCAATTCAAAAACTTTGGATGAGGCAAACAAAGTTAGAGATTAATTCATTTTAAAATACTGTAGTATAGTAAATTAAAAAAATTACATTTAAAAATATTCGATTTTTTTTTTTTTTAGCTCAAGAGTAATGAAAATATTTCGACACAAAAAATCGGGTGTGACTGGCACACAGCACACAACTTTCTCTTACCCTTCGGTATGCACCGTGCTGGTCACATCCGATTTTTTGTGTCGAAATATATTTAGTTGCTCTTAGCGCTTTAGTTCCAAACTTTACCACCCGATTCACAGATGGAACGGAGCTACGAATGCTTCCACATCAGTAAAGTGTACTTGAGACGATTTCCACGAAAAATATCACTGATATACTTTTTAAAGAGCAACTGAAAAATAGTTCATTTATGAATTTTAAGCAAAATCCTTGAAGCAAATTTTGAGAAAATCGAAAAAAACTGAACAAGTACATCAGTAAAGTGTAATTTAAACGATTTTCACAAAAAATGGTGTCTAACTTAAATATAAAATTTCAACCTCGTAGCTAAGGTAATTTGTTCACAGACACACTCACACACACAGACAGACCATGTCGCGAAAACCACTTTTTTAGATTCATGGGGCCTTAAAACGTGAAGATCCGTCAAAATTTCGACATCGAATTTGTGACATGAATCCAATACTTTCTCTATATATTTCATAACTTATATAGGGTAAGAAAGTAAAAATATTGGGCAAGTGTTGTTCGTGATGCCTAACTTTTAAGGTGCGCGTCTCGAAAAACGGTTAGAACACTATAGACTACCGAGTTACTCTAGGCGGCAAGAGATGGCGTTAGTGTTCCCCATACAAGGGAACTTTCCCATTTCATTCTAGACCTTCCAGCTAACTAATTAAGGCTAGAAAATTAATTATTCTTTAACACAATGATTACTATTTTAATTATCTACAACTTATAGAGCTCCTTTTTTTAAATATCTTTTCTTTAATGCGATTAATCTAAAAAAAAAAAATTATTTTTTCGAAAATCACAAAAAGGGCTTCTATAATTTGTAGATATTTTAAATAGCTTTAATTTAAAAAAAAATTTGAGGTCGATAGCTTCAAAATTGTGGCCGCTGGAAAGTCCCAAAATTAGCACCCCGAGACGCGCGCCTTAAGGGCTTTCCATGCAATCCAAGAAATGAATTATTTTAATTAATCTAGAGCGAGATTAATCGCGTTACTTTTAGAGGGAGGAGATTATTATCATTTTTTTCTTATATGCTCTTTAAAAAGTATATTCTCAATAATATTTTAAGCACACTTTACTCTTTTCATAGGAAAGATAGCAGCCATGTTAACAAAATATAAATACTCAATTTTCCTCTGATTATAAATTTCCCCCTCTTGGGTTCTATACAGTACTTTTAGAAATTCTTCATATGGACCGGCCATTCAGATGATGAGCGCTGCTTGTTGACATCTATCTCGGTGGCTGTGGTCCTTTCTTCTTGCCGGCTTTCAAATCATTTAAAAGATGATATTTGGACATTTCTTCTTCTGTCTCTTTCTCGTTCCCTTCAACACTTACTCTCATAATTTATCTCTTCTGAAACGAATGCTCTATTTTTCTTTTCTTCGCTTTTTTTTTTTTGTGTTATTTTCCTTCTATTTGATATAATTATACTCTTTCTCTCTCACAGTAAAAACTTTTTCGTTTAAACTTGCGAAAAAGTTTAAATAAATATAAATGAAGTATCTTATTTAACGATATATTATGATATTACTTGAAAATATTCTCCAAATAACGTTAAATTAAATCTCTCAGGTTAAAAATAATAAAGATAGCAAATTTGCGAGATGTGTTTGTGCTTATTTGCCCCTTGGAGTCGAATCAGGGCCTCTATGCTTTTGCCCCAGAGGGACTATCATCATACTTATATATAATTGCCTTAAACCGTGTCCGATGTGTGAAACAACCAATCAGGCCTCAGGGATAGCGCTGATTGGCGAAATAGAGAGAGGGCGGGGCCGGAGAGGCAAATTCAAATTTTTTTTTAACCAGGAGAGATATCAATTTGGTTTCTTCCCTAAAGCCTTCCCTTGATAAGAATCTAAATTCGTTGTTTCAGAGTTTTTTTTAAATTCGGCAGCCCCCCCCCCCCCAAATTTTTTAATTCTTCTACATCTTCAAATATAAACATGCTTTTTTGGATTTAAAATTCTTCAATGAATATCTATCAAGGGATTTAAAAGTTTAAATATTTTTTGTGTAATTGCCCCCCCCCCGAAATTTTTAATTCTTCTATTTCTTCAAATATTAACATGGTTTTATGGATTTAAAATTCTTGAATGAATATCTATCAAGGGGTTTAAAAGTTGAAAGTTTTTTTGTGTAATTGCCCCCCCCCCCCGAAATTTTTAATTCTTCTATTTCTTCAAATATTAACATGCTTTTTGGATTTAAAATTCTTGAATGAATATCTATCAAGGGGTTTAAAAGTTGAAAGATTTTTTGTATAATTGCCCCCCACCCCCGAAATTTTTAATTCTTCTGTTTCTTCAAATCTTAACATGCTTTTTTTGATTTAAAATTCTTCAATGAATATCTATCAAGGGGTTTAAAAGTTGAAAGATTTTTTGTATAATTGCCCCCCACCCCCGAAATTTTTAATTCTTCTGTTTCTTCAAATTTTAACATGCTTTTTTGGATTTAAAATTCTTGAATGAATATCTATCAAGGGGTTTGAAAGTTTAAAGATTTATTGTGCAATTGCCCCACCCCCGAAATTTTTATTTTAAAATTCTTGATTTTTTTTAATAGGTCCCTGTCCGCCTGATTTCATTTGCATGCCCGTTGGCTCGAATCAGTTTATTAAAGGGAAATTTAGGCTTGCTTCTTGCCCGTAATTTTCTCATGGCCTTCAAAACCCAGAGGCCGGGCAGGGCGAATACTCAAATTTTAAACTTGATTCATTGTATTTTCATTTAGGCAAAAATAATATGGGCTTTAAAATTAAGAGAAAAACTACTGATCACGTATCGAGACGCCGCCCGCCAGGACCAAATTGAGATGGGCGCGGCGAAGCCGCGCCTTTCTCAACTTGTTATTTATATAAATGGTCAGAAAAATTTTTCCACACCAGGAAGTTTCGGCTCCTACTTCCCCCGACAAACTAATGAATCGAATCAAGTTTCAATAGCCAAAGTGTTTTAAGGTTTATTTAATCAAGAGTTAATTTCAGTTTTAGTAAAAGCTCAAGGTCAGGAGGATTTTAAAATACATGTAGAGTCAGATTATGAGAATGAAATTGGAAATAAAAGTTTAATTAAGTCCCCTTTCAAATATGGATCAGCATATCAGAGAGAGAGTAAATTCAAGACAAGTACTTCTCGTGCATATTAATAGAATTCTGAAATTCATATGTAAATATAAGGGTAAAAGATGTGGATTTCGTTTACCTCGTATTGTCGCAAAAGAGCAAATTATTTTAGCCATAGGAATATCGAAAAAGGAATATCTTAGAATTAAATAAGAATATCGAAACGTCAAATAAATGAAAATGTAAACATAAACTTAGACTAATATACCTAATCGAAGAGTTTTGAGCAAGATTGGTCATTTGGCAGCGATACTTTACTCCTGTCGTTTTTACTTTCTCCTATACAAGGCCAAGAGAGAGAAAGTAGGCTATTGTAATCAGAAAAAATTGGGGAATGACTTCCCCAAGACTCCCTCGTATACTATACAAATGAGTTTTTTACATTTTTTTTTTTTTTTTATTACTTCTAGGATCTTTGTTTTATTTTATTTTAATTTTTTAAAATTAGCGAAATTTGTCTTTTTTGTTGTTTATTTCAAAAACTATTCAGTTTTCAATTAATGACCCCGAACTATCAGCGTGTGGAACGTCCCCCGATAGCCATCAATACTTTGTAAATTAAAAATATATATGGACCGTTTATTTTTTATTTATTTATTTATTTTTTTTGAAAAAAAACATTCACACTTTTTTCTCATTCACATGCACACACACATGCACACAATCTTTTCGGCAACTCAGGCCATATAAGACATATAAGACTTTAGACGATAACCGTTGTAGAGAATATATCAATTGTGGGGTCAGGCATTTCTATTTAAGCCATCTGGTATCCAAATGGCTTAAATAAAATCATCGGACTGCCTGGGGTCCGAACCCGCGACGTTTGGTATAGGAGGACCGTTTATTTTGAAAGTGGTGAAGTCCATTTTCTATTGTTTCGAGAAAATCAAAGGTTAACATATTTGTTAATCTAGGCAAATGATATGAAAACGGTGAATGCTTCTACTTTTTTATCAATATCTAATTTAAAATAGCAAGTTTGCGAGATATGTTTGTGCTTAAGATTGGGCAAAATTGCACCCCCTGGAGTCGAACCAGGACCTCCACGCTTTCGCGGCGGGTGGACTACCATTATCCTAGGGCGCCGGCCCAATAAGCACTACATCTCGTATCTGCCTATTATACTAATCGAATTAAAATTTCATTGCCTAGAGAAAGATCTTAAAAACTGCACGCCATCTACTAAGCAAGATTGGTGCAGTTTTTAAGATCTTTCTCTAGGCAATGAAATTTTAATTCGATTAGTATAATAGGCGGATGCGAGATGTAGTGCTTATTGGGTAAAGTTCCACTGGTCGTATTTACTCCAAAAGTTCTGACTGCTAGCGTTTATAAGTAATCGTGTTCACACAGACAGACACAAACATAATATCAAAAATTGTTTTTTGGCCTAAAACGACGGGATCACCAAAATCTTAAAGTCGAACAGCTAGGAAACCTCTATTATTTAATAAAACTCCTTTATTAAAAGACGTTTCGGCCGCTTTATTTGCCATCTTCAATTGCATAAGATTTTTTTTTAGAAAATAGAGTTTTTTTTTTTAAACACTCGCACGTTTTTCTCATTCACACTCACATTCACACAGTCTTTTCGGCAACTTAGGCCATATAAGACTTTGACGATAACCGTTATATATGATAATATCTATTAGGGGTCCAGACATTCTTATTTAAGCCATTTGGTATCCAAATGACTTAAATAAAATCATCGGACTGCCTGGGATCCGAACCCGCGACTTTTGGTATACGAGGTTAGCACGCTAGACCCTACACCAAGCCCCGAGGGCAAAAGAGAGTTGTTAATTGGTCTGTTCATTGGCTAGTCAAATACAATAACCTATATATAAAATAACATAGCAAATATATTTGCATTGTATATGACTGGCCTATGGACAGACCAATTAACCCCTCTATTTTCTAAAAAACTGAAGATGGCACAATAAAATTGGCCGAAACGTCTTTTAATAAAGGAGTTTTATTAAATAAGACCTGACTGCATTCCTCTTCATTAATTTCTGTAATATCAATATTTATATCCATTGGAAATTTAAACAGTCTGTCTGAGTGTGCGGGTAAAATAAATATACTCTATTAAAATTAATCGGTACACGGCAACATGTCTTTCCACATCGTTATAATATTGATTATAATATAGCTATAGGTATTTTGTTATAAATTGTTGTTGTCTCTTTTGTTCAGATTTTGATTAAACTTTGTCCTTTTGTAAACTTTTTTTTTTATTTGCATGTTTGTTTTTGTAGTTGAGTGTTTTACATTAATTGAAACAAATTAATTATTCAATCGGTGGGGAAAAAAAATATTTGCTTGCCGTGACTTTTACGACAACGCGCGTAATTATATTATAATTATCATATGTACTGTCAACGCCACTGTTAAATACTCTCCATCCGAAATAGTCACAAGTCACAAAACAGAGGTTATTGATATTAATATATGTCTATACTCTTATGATGTTGTAATTAGAGCTGGAACTGGCGCTTGTTGGGTGCTAAGTATCAAACTCTTCATTCTCAGCTCCATTATTCATAGAAATCCTTTGACACGGGAGAAATTTTCATTCACTCCGGATTTCGACGCCATTTTGCTGGTTTATGACTATCTTACTTCTCAAATCGATCTATCTGTGTGTGCTTTTTGAATAAAAAACGTTCACACTTTTTTTCTCATTCACACTCACATTCACACACACATACACACAGTCTTTTCGACAACTTAGGCCATTTAAGCCCTCGGGGTTTGGTGTAGAGGTTAGCGTGCTAACCTCGTATACCAAAGTCGCGGGTTCGGACCCCAGGCAGTCCGATGATTTTATTTAAGCCACTTGGATACCAAATGGCTTAAATAAGAATGCCTGGTCCCCAATATGTATATTAATCTCTATAACGGATATCGTAAAAGTCTTAAATGGCCTAAGTTGCTGAAAAGACTGTGTGAATGTGTGTGAAAATGTGAGTGTGAATGAGAAAAAAAAAAAAGACTTAAAACGATACTCGTATTTATATAATATACATTTATTTGAGGTCCAGGCATTCTTATTTAACCATTTGGTAACCAAGTGGCTTAATTAAATCATAGGACTGCCTGGGGTCCGAACCCGCGACGTGGTATACGAGGTTAGCACGCTAACCTCTACACCAAGCCCCGAGGGCATCTGTGTGTGATCAATTTAAAGTTAAATTTAAGGATTGCTGTGTGGGTTTCAAGTGAAACCTTTGTTCAATTTAAAGCATGAAGGAATTGAGCTAGGAGGTTGAAATTTTATATTTAAGTTAGGCACCCCCCTGGGACGTGACACGAAGCTTTTGAACAAAATCAGCCAAAGAGTACTAGTACTTTACTGATGTACTTTTTCAGTTTTTTCGATTTTCTCAAAATTCACTCGAACGATTTTGTTTAAAATTCAAAAATCAATTATTTTTTAGATGCTCTTTAGAATGTATATTCTCATTTTGTCATTGAAATCTTCTGAAGACCACTTTATTCTTGTACTTCATAGGAAGGAGAGGAGAAATGGTAACCATGGTATCAAAATATAAATATTTATATTCATACTTATAAATTTTACATCTTGAATTCCAATATACCGGCGGAAACTAAATATATGTCGACACGAAAAATCTGGTGTGACAAGCACAGAACACAACTTTCGATTACCGAAGATAAGAGAAAGTTGTGTGCTGTGCGCCAGTCACACCAGATTTTTTAAAGTGGAACTTTTATATGAATCCCCTCAAATCTTTTCGTTCTATCAGCATGTCACGTTACAAGCCGTTACGTCAAAGCCCGTGACGCTACAAGCCATGACGTCACAAGCCGTGACGACAAAAATAGGAAAGTTGACATTTACTATATAATTTTTAAAATAATTTAAAATGATTCAAATCTTGAATATTGTTCTGTTTTTAAAATGCCTATATCGATTTCCCATTTTCCAATTATTAAGTTAAGATTAAAAACGCGATTTTAATACCCTTAATTGAATAATTTTCTGAAGATTTTCACTTAAACGCCTACGATCCGTAAAAAGTTTCACTTGCATCGTGGTTTCATAAAACCACACAATTTTCCATACATAAATTAAAGGGTTAGTTGGATACAATTTAGAAATATTTTGTATAAAATTATCGTCTTTAATATGTATTAATATAATGGGGTTGGAGAATAAAAACCAGCAGATTAAACGCTCCAACTGACGTCCTTTATTTGGCAAATATTTCGACGCATATAACATGCATCATCCTCAGTGCCGCGAGGATTTTATAGGTGGGCTTGGTCCAAAAATTATTTAAAAGCCTTAGGGGCGACCAAGCCCACCTATAAAATCCTCGCGGCACTGAGGATGATGCATGTTATATGCGTCGAAATATTTGCCAAATAAAGGACGTCAGGTGGAGCGTTTAATCTGCTGGTTTTTATTCTCCAACCCAATTATTCTATTCATCCCAGCCTACTAAATAATCTATGTATTACTATATTTTTTTGTAAATATATTTATATATATCGCTTCACCGATATCATTTCAACGTTCTCTTCTTTTTTCGGGTATTTGGGGAGCATACTAGAATTAGATGCCACATATAAAAAAAAGTAACAAGCCGAAGAAGGAGAAATTATAAGAAATTCAAGTCGCTCGTGTTAGCCATCCTCATTAGAGCCCTGCACGGGCCAATTTTTTTTGGCCCGGACCGGCCCGTGTCCGAATTTCTTTTTGACTTCCCGCCCGTACCCGGCCCGTAATTTTTTTACCATTCTTCAGGCCCGCCCGAACCCGCCCGGAATTTTTTCAAACCCGCCCATACCCGCCCGAGATTTAGTGAATGAATGAACGAATGTCTAGCAATTTTTAAATAAAATTTCATTTTCATGCCCGTCCGCCCGAACTCGTTTATTTAGTCTTGCTACCCGCCCGTACCCGCCCGTAATTTTTTTATGTCCTCCAAAGCCCGCCCGGCCCGGCCCGCGGACCGGGCCGGGCGGGTAACGGGCCTACGGGCCAACCCGTACCCGTGCAGGGCTCTAATCCTCATACTCACCTGGACGAACCGATATTATTAATATAACAATTTACTCCAGAGCTAGACGAATATCCCAAATGCCGCCACTCCGTATCGATTTTAAGGTCGATGATGAAGAATTTCATCATACACCGAACACCATATAACGAAATATTTCAACGTCGATCAACTTCACTCTGGCACCAGAAAAGGATTTGTTATCGTTGTCTAAAGATGCAATTTAAATATGGAAATACATGTTTTGAGGTCCTTTAAGTCCAAAAAAGCGGGTCCCACAAAATGGTCTGTCTGTGTGTCTGTGTGACCTTCCTGAGGCGTGAGACAAAACTTTTGAATAAAATCGGCCAAAGAATACTAGTACTTTACCAGTGAAGGCGCTAGCATATTCTCAGCGGGGAGGGGGGGGGGCAGGAGTGGAGCAAGCTTACCAACAGGGGGAGCAGTCAATAATTATATAGACTATATCAACAGAGAAAAAAAAAATTGAATTAAATTCAAAACTTTATCTTTTTATTTTAATATCCGTGACGCTTCGATTACAACTGAAATATAATGGCGATTTTCAGTAACGGTGCGAGCATAGCCTAATCAATTTGAACTACTATCGAGGGACAGGTAGAAGAAAAGTCTATATAATAAAGTTCGACTTGTTTATAAACTTCAGAATTTTAATGCTTTTTTAAGCCTTCAGCATTGCTTGCTTTTTTCCAATTTCTATATCCTAATTTCACAAAAACTGTTTTGCCATCATTTTTTGTGTCGACATATATTTAGTTTCCGCCGATATATTAAAATTCAAGATGTACAATTTATGAGTATGAATATAAATATTTATATTTTGATACCATAGCAATCATTTCTCCTATCTTTCCTATGAAGTTCAAGGGTAAAGTGGTCTTCAGAAGATTTCAAGGAAAATGAAAATATATATTTTAATGAGTATTTAAAAAATAATTGATTTTTGAATTTTAAACAAAATCGTTGGAGCGAGTTTTGAGAAAATCGAAAAAAAAAAAAAAAAACTGAAAAAGTGCATCAGTAAAGTATTAGAACTCTTTGGTCGATTTTGTTCAAAAGCTTATTTTCACGGTCTAGTAGGGTGGAAAACTTAAATATAAAATTTAAACCTCGTAGCTCAATTCCTTCATGCTTAAAATTGAACACACACAGACAGACAGACAGACCATGTCGCCGAAACCACTTTTTTGGATTCAGGGGACCTCAAAACTGTACTTTACTGAAGTACTTTTTTTTTTTTCGATTTTCTCAAAATTCCCTCCATCAATTTTGATTAAAATTCATAAATCAACTATTTTTTAGATGCTCTTTAAAATATATATTCTCATTTTGCCCTTGAAATCTTCTGAAGACCACTTTACTCTTGAACTTCATAGGAAAGATAGGAGAAATGATTGCTATGGTATCAAAATATAAAAATTATTTTCCCATGTTTATAAATTTTACTTCTTGAATTTTAATATATCGGCCGAAGCCCTCGGGCTTGGTATATGGGTTAGCGTGCCTACCTTCTATACCGAACGTCGCGGGTTCGGACCCCATGCAGTCCGATGATTTTATTCAAGCCATTTGGCTACAAAATGGCTTAAATAGAAATGCCTGGACCACCAATAGATATATTATTATAATAATTAACGGTTATCGTCAAAGTCTTATTTGGTCTAAGTTGCCGAAAAGACTGTGTGAATGTGAGCGTGAATGAGAAAAAGTGTGTGTTTTTTTTTTTTAAGAAAAAATAAAAAAAAATATCGGCGGAAACTGAATATATTTCAACACAAAAAAATCTGGTATGATAAACCAGAACACAACTTTTAATTATCAAAGTTGTGTGCTGTGCAACCAGTCACACCAGATTTTTATTTAAGGTGTTTTTTTTTAGGTTTCTAAGGCCATTTAGATCCCATTCAAGTGATTGATAGGCAATTCAATTGAAATTAGAGGTTACAAAGTATAACAATTCGTTTTTAGATAATGAATGCTTGGCAAATAGCTTCTGAATGCTGCCTGATTCATTCCGTCTTTGCTTTCCCTTCACGCTGGGTGGGTGGGGGTGGGGGTGGGGGTTCATCCCTTTCCTGCTAGAAGTGGGTATGTCATAATATATTAGGTTATTTACTGGCAGAATCGATTACAATCAACCAGGGGAGCTTTCGCTTTGCTCTAGCGTCTCAAGTTCACTTTCATATAAATATACAGTGTGTCCCATTGAAACTCGTTCATTAAAAGTTCTCAAGGAAATGAAAATGTTTAACTTAATGTTTTGGATTACGTTCTTTTTACTTTCTCTTGCCTCTATATGTGTTAATATAGATATATAGAGAGAGAAAGTATTGGATTCATGTCAAAAATTCGATGTCGAGATTTTGATGGATCTTCACGTTGGGTGTGCTGTGCGACAGTCATATTAGATTTTTAAATAAATATATTAACATCTTTTGGCTCAAGGGCAGATACAGAGTTTTTCGGGGGGGGGGGAGTAATCTGGTGTGACTAGTCTCACTACACTCAACTTTCTCTTACTTTCGGTAATTTAAAGCTGCATTCTGTACTTGTTTACCAGAATATATCTCTTCCGTCATTAATGTCAGACTTGACACGTTGTGGTTACTATGAGGAGTAGCTTTCTTGGGAATAATACTAAGGTGGGTTCAATTTGTAAGTTAAAAATAATATTTAATTTCCAGGAAAAGTATTTTTCTCAAATCTCAGGGGGGGGGTTGGTAATTACCCTTATTACCTTCTTATACAGTGGCGTAGTGAGGGTGGCAAGGGGGCTCATCATGCCCCGGGCGCTACTCACAAAGGGGCGCCAAATGATCCGCAAAATAAAAAATCTGGTGTGACTGGCGCACAGCACACAACTTTCTCTTACCTTCGGTAATCGAAAGTTGTGTTCTGTGCTTGTCACACCAGATTTTTTTGTGTCGACATGTGTTTAGTTTCCGACAGTACGGAACATTTGAATTCAGATGTAAAATTTATAAGTATGGGAAAATATTTATATTTTGTTACCATGGCAACCATTTCTCCTATCTTCCCTATGAAGCACAAGAGTAAAGTGGTCTTCAGAAGATTTCAATTGCAAAATGAGAATATACATTTTAAAGAGCATCTAAAAAATAATTGATTTTTGAATTTAAAAAAAAATCGTTGGAGCAAATTTTGAGAAAATCGTAAAAAACTGAAAAAATACATCAGTAAAGTACTAGTACTCTTTGGCCGATTTTGATTAAAAGCTTATTTTTCCGGTCCCGGGGGTGTTTAACTTAAATATAAAATTTCAACCTCGTAGCTCAATTCCTTCATCCTTAAAATTGAACACACACCCACACACACACCCACCCACCCACAGACAGACCATGTCGCGAAAACCACTTTTTTGGATTCAGGGGACCTCAAAACGTGAAGATCCATCAAAATCTCGACATCGAATTTTTGACATGAATCCAATACTTTCTCTCTCTATATATATTAACATATATATAGAGGTAAGAGAAAGTAAAAATTGCTAGATAATTTTTACTTTCTCCCGAATAGCTATTTGAGGCAAGGAAGTGATTTTGAATAGCATTATTTAACGCTGATTGTTTTTACATTACTTTTTAACACCTATTTGTTTAATTTAAATTTTAACGTCTGTTTTTAGAGAATAGATATTAATGGCGGAAGCATTTTTGGACTTATTCTAAGAGGAACTTAATTCTTTATTTGAATAAAAGAAAACGACTCCAGAAGTTTGGCAGCCTATTTCAGAAACACCCTGTATTAATATATTGTCTCTCTCTCTTTCTATACATTTTTTTTTTAATCCAAGCTATTAATAAAATTTTGCCTAAAATCTCACAAAAGAGTTAAGTCAAATCCGCTCCAATATCGAATTCAAATTTCTCTCTCTCTTTCGCTCTTTGGCTTTTCTGATGTCAATTATTTTTCCAGATTTTTAATCCTTCAAGCTTAACTCTGTTCATTTGGCATGAAGGAGGGTGGGGCAGACAAACATTAAGCTTTCTTTTAGGATTACAAACCAATGAATATAAAATATTTTCTCAATGGTATTATTATGTGCCAATGGGGGCTCATATTTACAAGACGCTTACATCTATGTGTGGATAATTAAGGTTGTTCGGACAGTACCCCGTAAGTCATAATAGAATCTAAATTTTTTTTTTTTTTTTTGTTTTTTAATAAAATTAAAAATTTGAATGCCAAAATTCCTTATTATAATTTAGTCGTGACCTATCATAGTTTATAATTGTATTAAGTTAATAATTTAATCACCAAAAATAATAAATGAATGACTTTTGACTTGAGCAGTATTTCACGTAATATAGAACTGGCAACATTGCATTCATCAGCTGTCTATTTTAAATCTTAAACGCCTTAAATTTTATTTTATTTAATATATTACAATGATTAATGCAAATCAGTTTAAACACAATGGACGATTTGCGAGAAAAAATATCGTCAAATAAAAAAAGTAACTGACAGCGAGAAAAGAGTATTATTTTATGCGACGTTGCCAGACTGGTCTGAGTTTCGTGACTTCCTTATTTTTAAATATTGGCGACTGTCATTTTGGAGAATTTTTTTGACTGTCTTGTTAAAATATCTTTAAAAAAAATCTGCAGAAACTTTTGATTTTATGTTTAACGTATCCCTCGGAAGTGAATTGATAAAATGTAAGTTTTTTGTTTTTTTATGTATTGCAGAGGTGGCTATATAATTCGATATGTGTGCGTTTCGTCGACATTCCCCATAGACTACATGTTAAATTTCAATTTTTTTTAAATTAATTACACGATAACCCTGCGTCAGATCTGCTTCAAAATTTTATTTTATACGTATGCGATAGTGATTAATAACATTAAAAAATTAGCTTTTAATCTAACAAAATGCTTTAATGTCCGAACAACCTTAGAATAACATTTATATAAATAAACTAGACGCAAAGCCCCGCCTTCGGCGGGGCTTTCCGTCTAGCCAGGGGGCTGCGCCCACTGGACCTCCTTGCTCGCCTACTTATATACATACCGGTACATACATTTTCCCTTTTCATTTTTATATGTAGAGATTATTTTAGCGGTTAATTATTCATGAACTTAAGATTTTTTGTGAATCATATCCTTTCCGGGACTCTCCCGGTACACAGACAAAAAATTTACGCCGATATTTTAGAATTCAAAATGTAAATAAATAAAAAAAATCGTAAACATGGGTAAATATTTATATTTTGTTACCATGGCGCTATCCCTGAGGCCTGATTGGTTGTTTCACACATCGGACACCCTCTTATGCCCGTATTCATAAACAAGCCTTATCTTAGGGGAAAAGGAAGCCTTCCCTAAGGAAGCCTTGGAAACTCAAGGCCTCCTTATTTCATAGAGGGATCTCAGGTCTTCCTTTGCTAAGGAGGCAATTGGAAGTAATATTTTAGGGATTTTTAGTGATAAATGATATGAAGTTAGCAATTTGACTGCCCGAAACTAACCTTACCCCAACCAAAATTGTCTCATTTTTCATTATATAGGTCTACAGGTCAAAAT
Source organism: Euborellia annulipes (assembly GCA_023213315.1). Taxonomy (NCBI): domain Eukaryota; kingdom Metazoa; phylum Arthropoda; class Insecta; order Dermaptera; family Anisolabididae; genus Euborellia; species Euborellia annulipes. The sequence continues at coordinate 35,005 of JAKCPI010006507.1, read as the reverse complement.
AAAATAATCAAATGGAAATAAAAAATTACATTGAGTAAGAGAAATTGCTTTTTGCCCAATTTGTGAGTGAAGAAAACGCTATTGAAAATAAAAAAAAACATATGCCATTACTTTAAAAGAAAAGGCAGAAGCATGGGAAAGAGTGTCAAAAAATTATATGGCTCAGGAATGTTTTACTCGAACAAGAGTCTCTGTATCTTTAACGAAAGGGGAAGTTCATCAAAAAATTCTATTTTATTTTCACAATCTCATAGATATTTTTTAGAAGGTTACAATTGAATTCGATTACCTTCCCTTTCGTCTTCAAATTACTCGTCTGATGATTTGTTTAAAAAATCATTCTCCATATTTATTTGAAATTTTAATCCATTAAATTAATAAATATAAATATATACATTAAAAAGAATGGAAGGAGGTAGCAGCCAGGAAGGAGTGTCTCCAAAACAATGAAACTCCCAGATATTCGCGACGTTTCGGTCCAAATTTATTTGACCATCATCAGGCAATCAGGCTACAATAGATTTTTATTCATAATTAACATCATTAACAATTAAAACATTAAAATGGTTGTTATTTATAATTTTTTTACTTACAGTTGTCATATGTAAATTTATATAAATATATTTAATCATATGTTGCTTCGGACTTGTTAATGACATTAAAATTTTGCTCATCTGCAATCGAAGGCTTAGATATGTGAGGAAGTAATGACAATTTTTTCCAAACATTTGTCTTTATATATAATTATCAAAGTGGCCCCGATTAGAAATTGATAGATAATCGGGGCCACTTTTGATAATTATATATAAAGACAAATGTTTGGAAAAAAATTGTCATTACTCTCACATATCTAAGCCTTCGATTGCAGATGAGCAAAATTTTAATGTCATTAACAAGTCCGAAGCAACATATGATTAAATATATTTATATAAATTTACATATGACAACTGTAAGTAAAAAATTAATAAATAACAACCATTTTAATGTTTTAATTGTTAATGATGTTAATTATGAATAAAAATCTATTGTAGCCTGATTGCCTGATGATGGTCAAATAAATTTGGACCGAAACGTCGCGAATATCTGGGAGTTTCATTGTTTTGGAGACACTCCTTCCTGGCTGCTACCTCCTTCCATTCTTTTAAGATATTAATCACAGCCACTTCCACACTCAACAAATATAAATATATATATACGGTATATATAATGAATAATTTAAAATATTTAAATTAAATTTATTAATTGACATTCAGAACAAATGAATCGCTTACGGCAGAAAGGCAACGTCCATATTTTAAAAATTTTTATGAGAGGCAAAAAATGGTTTAAAAACATAATATGAGGATTTTAAATGATGAATTATGAAAACTGAAGCCTCACTTTTTGGTGGACAAGTGCCTTTTATGCGGTAAACGATGTGTTGACCTATTTAAAAAAATTTTATCAAAAAACTGAAAATGGACTAGATGCTTTTCTGCAGAAAGCGATTCAAATAGACCCTGGTTGAGGAGAAAAAAAAATAAAAAAAAAAAATTTTTTTTTAATTTATTTACAAATATAAGAAATAGGTTATAAAAGGTTATAAAATCTCCCTTAAGTGACCTCGCGACTTCCCTTGGGAAAAGGGAGCATTTAGGTAAGCCTTTTGGCTCAAGGAACGTTTATGAAACAAGAACTGAGGTTTAAGGGTTCCTTCTTCCTTAAGGAACAACTATGAATACGGGTATTAGCCTTTTATATATAAGTATGATAACGAAACTAGCCGCACCGCCTGCTTTGGGCGGACACTTGCCTTTTTCATTGACATATGGGTGGAAGAAGGATCGATAGGAAGATGGATGATGGGGAACGGTCAGGTCGCTTCGACGACGACTTGTAGAGACTTTTTAAGGGATTAGAGATGTGAAGGGTATCTCACTTGGAATCGGATTGTTGGCTATTGAGCTAGATATTGCGTGTCTCCAGGCACTATGTCCCAATGGTAAACATACGGAGGAATGATTTTCTTTTTTTGTAGACCATAAGTGTATTTATGCCCTAATTTAAGTACTGTATTTTCCGTTAAAAGAAATATATATAGATAGGTTTTTACAAAATACACTGCGCGTCAATAAAAACGTAACATTTTGTTTCTCCTTAAGGAGATCTGTTCTAATCTACCTTAATGATACTCTATTTAAGAAACATTTAAGGTTGTTCGGACATTAAAGCACTTTATTAGATTAAAAGTTAATTTTTACTTTCTCTTACCTATGTATATATGTAATATATATATAGAGAGAAAGTATTGGTTTCATGTCAAAAATTCGATGTCGAGATTTTGATGGATCTTCACGTTTTGAGGTCCCCTGAATCCAAAAAAGTGGTTTTCGCGACATGGTCTGTCTGTGGGTGGGTGGGTGGGTGGGTGGGTGGGTGTGTGGGTGGGTGGGTGGGTGTGTGTGTCTGTGTTCACTTTTAAGCATGAAGGAATTGAGCTATGAGGCTGAAATTTTATATATAAGTTAAACACCCCCCGGGACCGGAAAAATAAGCTTTTAATCAAAATCGGCCAAAGAGTACTAGTACTTTACTGATGTACTTTTTCAGTTTTTTTCGATTTTCTCAAAATTCGCTCTAACGATTTTGATTAAAATTCAAAAAATCAATTATTTTTTAGATGCTCTTTCAAATGTATATTCTCGTTTTGCCCTCAAAATTGTTTGAAGACCACTTTACTCTTGCACTCCATAGAAAAGATAGGAGAAATGGTTGCCATGGTAACAAAATATAAATATTTTCCCATACTTATAAATTTTACATCTGAATTCAAATATTCCCTACTGCCGGGAACTAAATACATGTCGACACAAAAAATCTGGTGTGACAAGCACAGTACACAACTTTCGATTACCGAAGGTAAGAGAAAGTTGTGTGCTGTGCGACAGTCACACCAGATTTTTTAATATGTTATTAATCACTATCACATACGTTTAAAATAAAATTTTGAAGCAGATCTGACACAGGGTTATCGTGTAATTAATTAAAAAAAAATTGAAATTTAACATGTAGTCTATGGTGAATATCGACGAAACGCACACATATCGAATTATATAGCCACCTCTGCAATAGATACAAAAACAAAAAACTTACATTTTATCAATTCACTTCCGAGGAATATGTTAAACATAAAATCAAGCGTTTCTGCCGAACGCTTTTAAAGATATTTTAACAAGAAAGTCAAAAAAATTCCCCAAAATGACAGTCGCCAATATTTAAAAATAAGGAAGTCACGAAACTCAAACCAGCCTGGCAACGTCGCATAGCATAAGTGTCTTATCTCTATGTCAGTTACATTTTTTTTAAGATATTTTTTCTCGCAAATCGTCCATTGTATTTAAACTGATTTGCATTAATCATTGTAATATATTAAATAAAATAAAATTTAAGGCTTTTAAGATTTAAAATAGATAGTTGATGAATGCAATGTTGCCAGTTCTATATTACGTGAAAAACTGCTCAAGTCGAAAGTCATTCACTTATTATTTTTGGTAATCAAATTATTAACTTAATACAATTATAAACTATAATGATAGGTCACGACTAAATTATAATAAGAAATTTTGGCATTCAAATTTTTAATTTTATTAAAAAAAAAATTTAGATTCTATTATGGCTTACGATGTACTGTCCGAACGACCTTAAGTTTACTTAGAAATGTTTAAGATATTTCATATTAATTTTTTAATAAATTTCAGTATCAGTATCTCATAATTACTTCATGGAACAACACATGATATATAGTCTATAATTCTTTATTTATAACCACATTAGTCCTGATGAAGGGAACTAAACTACTGTATATACACCAGACTTTCTCAAACATAATTTACACTCCTTTCAGAGGCGTATATAGAAATTTTTTTCGAGGGGGGGGGGGCTAAACTCAAAAATTTTTCTGCGGAAATCGGACATTTCGGGGGGGGGGGGGGCAGTCCCGCTGATGTCTGTATATCCCTATATATGAATATGTGTTTGGGAAATTTCGGAGGGGGGCCCGGGCCTCCTCCCTTATATACCCCACCTGACTCTTTTATTGTTTGAAATTTTTTATTATTACTTTTTGTTTAGATTTGTAGTATTATTTCTCTCACTCTTTTTCGTTTTCACTTACTATAATAAATGATAATATATGAATTATCTGAAACGAGTTGTCGGAAAAATTACGAAATATGACTAATGAAAGGTGAGGGTCCACCGCAGACAAAGCCCCACCCCCTTGGGCTACTATCATTTACAAACATTCTCCTGAGAGATAAATTTAAATATCTCTACAAATAAGAGATCAGCAAATTTGGCAACTTCGCACCGATACTTAATATTTAATATCTTCTTTATGAGTAAATAAAAATAAAAGCTAAAATATTTAGGCTACTAATCGAAATTCTTGTTTTCCACTCGGCTAGCGTTTATTTCATCTCTTTCTAAGGATGCCTGCCTGCCTCTGAATGAATATGAAGAGGAATTGATGGTCATCCACCCTCACTCAATCACACCGCATTGAATCCATTCGCTCTTACGTGCCTTGACATAATAAAATCCATTCACTCTTGCTTCATGATCTCTAAGGGTCATTGCTTCACTATTGCTTGCTACTTTGACAATCGGTTAGTTACGCTATTCCATAGGATAATTTTCAATGAAATGTTTAAAACACACGGGTGGTAGGGGAAACTTTGCCTCGATTAGTGGATTATTTTTTTCAATTTCAAACTTATGCCGGGTTGCAAGAAAACAGTTCTGTAAATATTTAAAAGTCTGTTAGTAAACATCGCTTTGGGCTTTAAAATTATAGGCTATTGCTAAAGCAACTTTAAAGGAACCGTTAACTATTCCCTACTGTTAAGATATGAGTCATTCCACGTCAAATCGATACACTTTTGAACCTCACCATCTTGGATTTCTATGAAATTTGGGTCATAGGTAGAGTCAATAGAGACTAAGAAAAAGCCCCAATTTCAACTTGATATCTCAACTCGTTTAAAAGATATGGCGCGTTAAAGTTGTCAAAAATGGCAAAAAATCGACCTAACCACATCTATTTAAATTGCTATAAAATCTCTTAGAGATGAGATAGAGAGATGAATGAGGTGTCATTTTACAGCTTTTTAGATGCCCTTTCCAATGATATACAATACAACTGGGGTGGTAATAAAAAATTTTTTTTAATTTCAAAATCAAAAATTTAAAGTAATTTTTCTCAAAAAAGTACCCCTTCGAAAATTTTGAAAAAATTCTAAAATGGTCCTTCCTTAAAGGGTAAAAGATAATATAAGCCTCATCGAGGGATCATGATGGGATCATAGAGAAAAATTAATTAAAACAACCCTTGCGTTAGATTTTTGTCATAATTGGGAAACATTACACAGGCTAACAGTGATTTTGGTACCGGGGATATTTTGAGCTGATCTCTGAGTATATGCGACGTCCTTTTTCCAAAAATGCCGTCAGTTTTGCTCGTATAGCTCTAATTTTAGAGATATAGAGAATATAACATTTTAATAGAAATTCTGCTCTAATGCGGCTCTCATTTTGAGTTTTCTAGATTTTTTTATGGTGTTTCCTCTTAAAAATATACATGTAGCTAAGATACATAGAAATCTAAAGATTCAGCCCCATTGGAGGTGATTTAGTGGCGCAAAACACGAATAAAGGAGTACAAAAATCCAATTTTTCCAGTTTTTCTTAACTTTGGACAACCCTAAAAATTTTTTAACATCCCTAAATGGAAAAATCGTATATGTACCTTATTCTGTAATTCTTTAGCTTTCCAGAAATCATTCATTCGTGCAAATCGGTTAATTATTAACGAAATTATAAACAAAATAGTTATGTCAGTTTGATCACTATACCCAAGGACTTAAAAGCATAACACCATCTTTATCATAAAATTTTCTTTTATTTGTTCTTGACTTACAAGGGGACGGCCAAGTGAGTATATTACGGATTCGTTTGAAAAAAATTGAGGTGATACTTTGAGCCAAAAAAATGTTCACGTGTTTCGGCGTTTTACTCCATAGAGCCCCGATTGGCCAAAAAAAAATAAATAAATACCGGAACAATTTTCGCGCTTTCAAGTAGTTTCTGTTTGAAATATTACGTAATAGTCAGCTGTGGTTGGGCTGGTAGCGTCGCCGACTCGTAAATATGAGGTCCCGGGTTCGATCGAGGGAGTAAGCAATTTTTTTTTTTTAATCTTTTTATGTTATCGTAACAAACAATATATTTAAAACTGATTCATATTATTTTCTTTTTATTAGTAATTAAATTTTAAAAATTTTTTAAAATTGTTTTCCGAGTTTATTTATTACCTTAAAATTAAAATTTAATTTAAATGCCTGAAGAAAATATCATTTATTACAATATTTAAATATATGAAGAAATAAAGAAGGCATAAAATAATCCATTAATTAAATAAATACCTACATGAAATTAATAAAAAATTTAATTTGCTTATATTTGATTAAAAAAATTAGGTACAGTCAAGCGAATATAGATAACATGCAAAACAAATAAGACTATTAGCGCAGTTTATAAAGGATATTTTTTTACATGCACATTTTTGTTTTCGGATTTCAGGAGGGAAGCACTATACTGTCTGTACTAATGAAACTCGAAAAAAAATTTTAAAATTTAATAACTAATAAAAGAAAATAATATGAAACAGTTTTAAATATATTGTTTGTTACGATAACATAAAAAGATTAAAAAAAAAAAAAATTGCTTACTCCCTCGATCGAACCCGGGACCTCATATTTACGAGTCGGCGACGCTACCAGCCCAACCACAGCTGACTATTACGTAATATTTCAAACAGAAACTACTTGAAAGCGCGAAAATTGTTCCGGTATTTATTTATTTTTTTTTGGCCAATCGGGGCTCTATGGAGTAAAACGCCGAAACACGTGAACATTTTTTTGGCTCAAAGTATCACCTCAATTTTTTTCAAACGAATCCGTGATATACTCACTTGGCCGTCCCCTTGTTAGATTAACTATTTTGTTTATAATTTCGTTAATAATTAACCGATTTGCACGAATGAATGATTTCTGGAAAGCTAAAGAATTACAGAATAACGTACATATACGATTTTTGCATTTAGGGATGTTAAAAAATTTTTAGGGTTGTCCAAAGTTAAGAAAAACTGGAAAAATTGGATTTTTTTACTCCTTTATTCGTGTTTTGCGCCACTAAATCACCTCCAATGGGGCTGAATCTTTAGATTTCTATGTATCTTAGCTACCTGTATATTTTTAAGAGAAAACATCTTAAAAAAATCTAGAAAACTCAAAATGAGAGCTGCTTTAGAGCAGAATTTCTATTAAAATGTTATATTCTCTATATCTCTAAAATTAGAGCTATACGAGCAAAACTGACGGCATTTTTGGAAAAAGGACGTCGCATATACTCAGAGATCAGCTCAAAATATCTCCGGTACCAAAATCACTGTTAGCCTGGGTACAGTAGCGTAGCCAGGATTTCTGCTTGGGGGGGGCCCAAAATTTTTATTACCCCCCCTTCTCCAAGAAACTTCAAGTGGAGAAATTTTTTTTAGATAATATAATAATTATAAATAAAAAACAAATAAAAAAATTTTTTTTTTCTTGAAATAAAAAATAGTTTTAATACAAAATTCGTAAATATTAGAGGTTTTTTCAATTATTTATAAGTTTTTTGTTAGTTTTTAGAATTTATGAGAGTTAATAAAATTATTATTTAAAAAAAAAAAAAAAAATCATTAGGGAAAACATTAGCCGCCTAATTCATAAAACCTTAAACAATGTTTAAAGAGAATTTGAAAAGCATTTTAGCAAAATCTTAATTCATAAACATATTTTAGGCCTAAATACTTGTTTAAATTCCTATTTTAACTAGACAGGCGAGACCCCTTGTTTAAGCTCACTAATAAACATTTTGTAACCTCAAAATTTTCGATCACAACAACTTGACATTTGAAATAGCCTATAATATCATAGGCTTTTAATAAAAATAAACGTAAGTAAAAATTCAATTGTATTATATGTTTTTTCATGAATAAATTATTAATCTTGATGAATTAATATTTTCAGAATAATGCAAAGTATTGAAACGATAAATACAATATGCAATATTATGAATATGGCCAGGGCCGCAGACAGACTTGACGGGCCCCGGGGCTACTTAATAATACGGGCCCCCCCCCTCACCCATTAAGATTTTTTAGGTATGTAAAAGGCTATTGTGGCCTTCATGCCAAAAATTTTTTACACAATTTTTAAAACAGTTATACATAAGCTTAGCTTACAATATTTATTTAAATAAAAAAGTTATTTAAAAATTTTTCAAAATTTCCTAAACATAGGGTTACCATAATTTATTGAGGCCAAACCCGGACAGACGACTTCCGGGGTGGGGTATGGAAAATTTTTTGAAAATTAGACACTGAAATCTGCGTTTTTAGCTATCCTGAGACGTGAAAAATATTACTTGCTTAGAGCTTAAAGGGCCCGGTGCCCGGGTCCCCACAGGAAAAAAATGTGCAAAAAATGATTTTCTTTATTGAAATTTTGAGATTTGAGCTTAAAGGGCCCGGGCATCCTCAGGAAAAAGGCAAGTTTTTGAGCTCAAAGGGCCCGGGCCCCTTCAGGAAAAAAAAATTCAAGAAAATGATTTTTTTTAATTGAAATTTTAACTATCAAAATTATTTTTTATTAGAATTTTAAGGTTGGAGCGCAAAGGGCCCGGGCCCCGGGGATATAGCCCCCCCGCCCCCCCCTGTCTGCGGCCCTGAATATGGCCTATCAAATAGATAAAAGGATTATGCCTGGGAGAAAATTATTTAAAAAAAGAAAAAATCCTTTAAGATCTTAAAATCTGTTACTATTATTAGTTACAATACATTTGAGTTTCAATATTTGATAGAAATTCAAACATATTTAATTGATTGGTTGATATTTGATATTTAAACATATTTAATTTTCATTAGATCAAACTTAAGTAATTATTATACAATTGTATTTTTATTTAGCTTATTTTTATGGCTTTTAATTGATTTAAATTCCTTTCAGTTCCTTTGGAGAATGCATTGAAACTGAAAAAAGGGGTGTGCTTATTAGTATCTAGTCCAAATGGAATTAAATGATTTATTGAAAAAGTAATATTTTGAAAAAACTAACCTCTGACATTTATATTTATTTTCATTTTGTCTGTTTTTCTTTACTCGCGTTCAAATCTGTTTTTTATTTTGTTTTAATTTAAAGACATAAGTAATTGCTGAAATAAATTTTTTTTTTATTAAAATAAACCAAAAGCAGTGGCTATGGCAAAAATATTTATCTTTTCTTACTCAGTCAAATTTTGGCTTCTTTTTCTTATTTTTCATAATATTAAATTTTTCTTATTTTTCCATATTCATTTAAATGACAATAATGTTGATTTGTCCAATTATTTGTATTAATTCTATAAGGATCTTATTAAAAACGGTCAAAACAAATTAGTTTGACATATAAATATATTTCTCAATCTCCGCTAGATGTCAGCTTAATGCAACAAATTTTGCAAAATGACGTAGGTTTTTGCCATGTTGCCAAACTTAATATTCTTAAATTTCATATTAGTTAATTTACAGTTTAAATGTGTTTATGAATAGAAAGATTGCTTAAATACATATTATCGTTTAACAATTGACTAGTTAAAAGCTTTTCAAATACTCTTTTATGAATTAGGCGGTAGGTATTTTTTTGTTTTGGAGAAGGCTGTGGGGGGGGGGCCGGCCCCCCTGGCCCCCCCCCCCCTGAATACGCCACTGCCTGTGTAATGTTTCCCAATTATGACAAAAATCTAACGCAAGGGTTGTTTTAATTAATTTTTCTCTATGATCCCATCATGATCCCTCGATGAGGCTTATATTATCTTTTACCCTTAAAGCAAGGACCATTTTAGAATTTTTTCAAAATTTTCGAAGGGGTACTTTTTGAAAAAAAATTATATTTTTGCACTTTTATGGCAAAAATCTAAAGAAAGGGTTTTTTTTAAATTAATTTTTCTATATGAACCCATTATGATCCCATGATGAAACTTAGTTTAATCTTTAATCCTTTAAACAAGGATTATTTTAGAATTTTTTCAAAATTTTCGAAGGGGTACTTTTTTTGAGAAAAATTACTTTAAATTTTTGATTTTGAAATTAAAAAAAATTTTTTTATTACCGCCCCAGTTGTATTGTATATCATTGGAAAGGGCATCTAAAAAGCTGTAAAATGACACCTCATTCATCTCTCTATCTCATCTCTAAGAGATTTTAGAGCAATTTAAATAGATGTGGTTAGGTCGATTTTTTGCCATTTTTGACAACTTTAACGCGCCATATCTTTTAAACGAGTTGAGATATCAAGTTGAAATTGGGGCTTTTTTTAGTCTCTATTGACTCTACCTATGACCCAAATTTCATAGAAATCCAAGATGGTGAGGTTCAAAAGTGTATCGATTTGACGTGGAATGACTCATATATAGATAGATGCAAAACGATTGGGCCACCGAAAATGACAGCTTTCTATGTAGTTGGCCATTTGACCGCAAGGGCGCATTGTCCAATTGTATAATTTATAATAGAACCAAAATTATAAAAGAAATAAAAATATTAATTATATTTGTATTCTTTAAATTTTAATTATTAATATTAGGTTATAAAACAAAAAAATGTTTAAATATTTAAATATCGTAAAATAAAAATAATAAATACGTTGGTAGATCTGACTGTCAGAGGTTAAATTATAAAGAAACTGGGAATATACTATAACCTCACTTTTTCTCTTCGTCAGATGGATATCTATAATAATTAATAATATCGCTTAATACGTTTCAGAAACTAAAGAAAACTAATGCATTTATATCTTACCTCTCTCCCGTGATAATATAGTCACTAAATTCTTTTTTATTTCAATGAAACAAATCAGGTTAGTGCATAGGCGTAGCCACGGGGGGGGGGGATTTGGGGGTTCAAACCCCCCCATTGGACCCAAGCCATGACTAGATATTTAAGCTCTATAATACAAAATACTTTTTCTCTCTATATATTTCATATATAGAGTAAGAGAAAGTAAAATATAATAATTTTGTCTAGCTTAAAAAAAAAATAATAAATTAAATAAAACGCAAAAAATTCGAGAAAATTCAGAATTTTTCAATTTAGAGCGGGCGCTGGAGGTAGTTGAGTATGCATAATTTGAGGACCGAATTCTGACAATGGATTTGGGCTAAGAATAGCTCCCAGAATAAGGATCCGGATCTTGCCGGGCCAATTTTTGGTCCAATTTTTTTTTTACCCCCACCCCATAGGAAATCAATGGAGTGCATGCTAAGATGATGTGAAGATTTGCAATTATGGTCAAATTCGAGTACTTAAAACCTCAAACAATGAAAAAACTGTCTTGTCAGCAACTGAGGGGATCCTCTATAGTCCCCTGAGAAGTACTATCTTGCCACCAGTTGTGGTGGTCCCCTCTAACCCCTTCATCTCTTTTCTCTCTCTTTGTTATAAATTTAAATATACGGCTTTAACACCATGCCAAATTGTGGGGACCGGCAATTATGTTCATAATCCACTAGCTGGTATCCCAATCAATGAAAAATACTATCTTGCCGCCAGCTGCGGTGGTCCCCTCTAACCCCTTCACCTCTTTTATCTCTCTCTTTGTTATAAATTTAAATATACGGCTTTAACATCATGCCAAATTGTGGGGACCGGCAATTATGTTCATAATCCACTAGCTGGTATCCCAATCAATGAAAAATACTATCTTGCCGCCAACTGCGGTGGTCCCATTTAACCCCTTCACCTCTTTTCTCTCCCTTTATTATACATTTAGATGTACTGTCTTAAAACCATGCCAAATTGTGGGGACCGGCAATTATGCTCATAATCCATTACCTCGTGCTCCAATCAATGAAAAATACTATCTTGCCGCCAGTTGTGGTGGTCCCCTCCTAACCCCTTCACCTCTTTTCTCTCCCTTTATTATACATTTAGATGTACTGTCTTAAAACCATGCCAAATTGTGGGGACCGGCAATTATGCTCATAATCTACTACCTGGTGTATTTATAATAAAGGGAGATAAAAGAGGTGAAGAGGTTAGAGGGGACCACCACAACTGGTGGCAAGATAGTATTTTTCATTGATTGGAGCACCAGGTAGTGGATTATGAGCATAATTGCCGGTCCCCACAATTTGGCATGATGTTAATGCCGTATATTTAAATTTATAACAGAGAGAGATAAAAGACGTGAAGGGGTTAAAGGGGACCACCGCAGTTGGCGGCAAGATAGTATTTTTCATTGATTGGGATACCAGCTAGTGGATTATGAACATAATTGCCGGCCCCCACAATTTGGCATGGTGTTAAAGCCGTATATTTAAATTTATAACAGAGAGTGTTAAAAGAGGTGAAGGGGTTAGAGGGGACCACCGCAGTTGGCGGCAAGATAGTATTTTTCATTGATTGGGATACCAGCTAGTGGATTATGAGCATAATTGCCGGTCCCCACAATTTGGCATGATGTTAAGGCCGTATATTTAAATTTATAACAAAGAGAGAGAAAAGAGGTAAAGGGGTTAGAGAGGACCACCGCAGCTGGCGGCAAGATAGTATTTTTCATTGGTTGGGATACCAGCTAGTGGATTATGAGCATAATTGCCGGTCCCCACAATTTGGCATGGTGTTAAAGCCGTATATTTAAATTTATAACAGAGAGTGTTAAAAGAGGTGAAGGGGTTAGAGGGGACCACCGCAGTTGGCGGCAAGATAGTATTTTTCATTGATTGGGATACCAGCTAGTGGATTATGAGCATAATTGCCGGTCCCCACAATTTGGCATGATGTTAAGGCCGTATATTTAAATTTATAACAAAGAGAGAGAAAAGAGGTAAAGGGGTTAGAGAGGACCACCGCAGCTGGCGGCAAGATAGTATTTTTCATTGATTGGGATACCAGCTAGTGGATTATGAACATAATTGCCGGTCTCCACAATTTGGCATGGTGTTAAAGCCGTATATTTAAATTTATAACAAAGAGAGAGAAAAGAGATGAAGGGGTTAGAGGGGACCACCACAACTGGTGGCAAGATAGTACTTCTCAGGGGACTCTAGAGGATCCCCTCAGTTGCTGACAAGACAGTTTTTTCATTGTTTGAGGTTTTAAGTACTCGAATTTGACCATAATTGCAAATCTTCACATCATCTTAGCATGCACTCCATTGATTTCCTATGGGGTGGGGGTAAAAAAAAAAATTGGACCAAAAATTGGCCCGGCAAGATCCGGATCCTTATTCTGGGAGCTATTCTTAGCCCAAATCCATTGTCAGAATTCGGTCCTCAAATTTTGCATACTCAACTACCTCCAGCGCCTGGTCTAATTGAAAAGAATTGATTTTTGTTATGCTTTATAAAAAATTAAAGCCTCTTAAAATTGATTAAATTTCGCAAATGAAAAATAATAAAAATTATTATATAAATAAATTTTTTAATTTTTTTCTTAAAGAGATCTGAGATGGGACTCTGGTCAAGAGAAACAGATAGATGGACACCCTCGTATTTTAGGCCGATATAAATAAAATTAAGAGTTGATTGAAAAATTGCGGTACTTAATTAAGAAAGGGCGGGTCCGAGCCACCTCGAGGGGGGTGGGGGCTAGTCATTAGACGCCTTATACTGTCCTATTAGTCGGGGAGGGGGGGGGGAGAAATAATTCTAAACCCCCCCCCAACAAAAATTTCTGGCTACGCCTATGGGTTAGTGGATACTTTATAGTTTAAAGCTCCGAATTTCAACCTTTAGTTTAAATACAGCTTTTACGAACCAATCACCTTTAAATACGTTCTTGCAATCCAAAATTATTTAACGGAAGGTTTAAACCACCAAAAGCGTTTAACGAACCGTTCTTGCAACCCGGCATTAGTGTAATAAAAATTTTCCCATTTAAGTAGGTTTAAGAAATTCCCTTTGAAACAAAGGGGCTATTCAAGTAATACGTAAGCATGACTCTTTTTAGGTCCCTTGGCAAAAAAGGACTTCCCCTCCCACTTTAACTGCTTATTTGAATGGTATTGAGATGTGACTAGTCGCACTAAATTTATTGTATCGACCGACATTTAGTTTCCGACAATTCATTAGTATTCAAGATGGCCAACCCAAATGATCTTTCGGTTCCACTTGCCGAATGCAAACAAACAAACAAGTTTTTATTCACCCCTTCTTTCTGTTTCCGATTTTTCCGAGAATATTTTATTTATTTTTTTACGTTAACGATCCCTGCCAAATCCCAGCTAAGCTGATAATTTTTAGAAGCTTTTTTTTACACAATTCAATTTATTATTAATAATTCTCTTTACTATATAGAGTTTTTTTTTTTAATTTTATTTATATCCTAGAAAAAACTACTGTTTACTCACTACATTAACGAGGGATTTAATATTTTCCCTCGTGTGAGATTTTTATGAGTAAAGCGAGCTATTGATTCAAAAGGAAAGTCTATGTTACTTTAATTTAGATTCCTCTGTAAAAAATCTGGTGTGACTGGTCGCACCAGATTTTTTGTGTTGACACATTTTGTATATGCGAATTGGAAAAAAATGGCTAGATGGCGTAAGCTCGTGGCCAAGTAATAAATATTAAAAAAAAAAAACAATTTTCTTCGAAAAATAGAATATGTATTGTAATTTAGCAGCTAAAATTATTTAATTTAATAGCCCGCATGGCTGACGTTTCGGTCTTGGTCAAGACCATCCTCAGAGCTTGCGGGCTGTCGATATATGCATACTATCAATTACTCAATCATATATTCCATGAACATTGGGTTACAGATATATAAATTAGTATCTATAATGATTGAATTACAATTTATAAAATACAAAATTAATAAAATAAGTCAATTAGTTGAGTACAGACCTGTTTCTAAATTGTAATTCAATCACTATACATACTAATTTTTTAAAATATCTGTAACCGAATGTTCATGGAATATATAATTGAGTAATTGATTGTATGCCTATATTGACAGCCCGCAAGACCAAGACCGAAATGTCAGCCTAGAGGGCCAATAAATGAAATAATTTTAGCTGCTATTCTTTTATTTACCTATCAACGACTATACAGCTATAAAATCCACATCTTGTAAATTTAGTATGTGTTTGTTTAATATCACTAGTCGACAAGGTTTTTTTCACAAGAAATCTGATTAGTGAACCTGGTGCATTTTTTCATTCTGAATTCAGATATGTAGTTAGAATTTTTCCATCAGGCACAGTTTTAGAGATATAGAGCAAAATAGATTTTAGTCGAAAATGGGCTCTAAAACGGCTTTTATTTAGAATGTTCAAATTATTTTTAACACCGCACCTCGTAAAAATATTCAGGTATTTAGAATACATATAAAATTTAAGTTTCATCCCAATCGGAGATCATTTACACGTGCCGCAAACGACTTAAAGTTTAGAAAAATCGAAATTTTAAGATTTTTTTTGCTTTGGTCACCCCTAATACAATTTTAGATATCCCTGAATGAAAAAAACATATATGTACGATATTCTATAGTTCTTTAGCTTTCTAAAAATCATTCAATCGTAAAAATCTGTTAATTATTAACGTCACCAAAAGAAAGTGTACTTGTGTTTTTTCTTTGCTGACGTTTTTGTTCATAATTTCGTTAATAATTAACAGATATTTACAAATGAATGATTTTTAGAAAGTCAAAGAACTATAGAATATCATAACTATATGTTTTTTGCATTCAGGGATATCTAAAATTGTATTAGGGGTGACCAAAGCAAAAAAAATCTTAAAAATTTCGATTTTTTAAAACTTTAAGCCGTTTGCGGCACGTCTAAATGACCTCCGATTGGGATGAAACTTAAAATTTATATGTATTCTAACTATCTGCATAATTTGACGGGGTGTCGCGTTAAAAATAATTTGAACATTCTAAATAAAAGTCGTTTTAGAGCACATTTTCTACTAAAATCTATTTTTTCTATATATCTCTAAAACTGTGCCTGATAGGGCAAAACTGAAATGATATTTGAATTCAGCATGAAAAATACTTCTAGAATTTCATATCTTTATTCTTGTGAAAGAAAAAAAGTTCATTTTTGTCGACTAATGTAATTTATTTAATTATAAAATTTTAAAAATCTGGTGTGACTGGCGCACAGCACACAACTTTCTCTTACCCTTCGGTAAGAGAAAGTTGCGCACTGTGCTGGTCACACCAGATTTTTTGTGTCGAGATATATTTAGTTTCTTATAGCACCTTAGTTTCAAACTTGCATTTTAAATGTTGACTGCTTCAAATAAACTATGGTTATTTTTCAAAATTTTAATCTCATATTTGGACATTTTATCCTAAATAAATACAAAATTTCATAAGAATTGGAAAAAAAAATTTTAAATGCGTAAAAAGTTCCAAAGGGGACCCCCTTTTGAATCGAAATTAACATACAAATCCCTATAGGAAATTAACATTGGCCAAATGCGAAGATAAGGTAGAAAAATTTAAAACGCGTAGAAAGAGAGAAGATAGTTTTGTGAGAGAGAGAGATATGTTTTCTCCGAAAAAAAAAATGGGCGTTTAAATAATAATTGATTTTTAATCTAATAAAAAGAAAAAGATTTAAATTCGGTTACCATGGCAACCATTTATTTCTCCTATCTTTCCTATGAAGCACAAGAGTAAAGTGTGCTTCAAACAATTTTGAGGGCAAAACGAGAATATACATTTGAAAGAGCATCTAATAAATAATTGATTTTTGAATTTTAATCAAAATCGTTAGAGCGAATTTTGAGAAAATCGAAAAAAACTGAAAAAGTACATCAGTAAAGTACTAGTACTTTTTGGCCGATTTTGATTAAGAGCTTATTTTGTCGGTCCCGGGGGGTGTTTAACTTAAATATAAAATTTCAGCCTCATAGCTCAATTCCTTCATGCTTAAAATTGAACACACACCCACACACACACACACCCACCCACCCACCCACAGACAGATCATGTCGCGAAAACCACTTTTTTGGATTCAGGGGACCTCAAAACGTGAAGATCCATCAAAATCTCGACATCGAATTTTTGACATGAAACCAATACTTTCTCTCTATATATATTTCATATATACATAGGTAAGAGAAAGTAAAAAATCGGTCAAATATCACAGTTTTAATTTTAATCATTTTTTTTTTTTTTTTTTTTTTGTTCTCATAATAAGTGATGTTGAAAATTTTTGCTATTTGTATTTTTACTTTCTCTTACCTATGTATATATGTAATATATATATAGAGAGAAAGTATTGGTTTCATGTCAAAAATTCGATGTCGAGATTTTGATGGATCTTCACGTTTTGAGGTCCCCTGAATCCAAAAAAGTGGTTTTCGCGACATGGTCTGTCTGTCTGTCTGTCTGTCTGTCTGTCTGTCTGTCTGTCTGTCTGTCTGTCTGTCTGTGTGTGTGTGTGTGTGTGTGTTCAATTTTAAGCATGAAGGAATTGAGCTATGAGGCTGAAATTTTATATTTAAGTTAAACACCCCCCGGGACCGACAAAATAAGCTTTTAATCAAAATCGGCCAAAAAGTACTAGTACTTTACTGATGTACTTTTTCAGTTTTTTTCGATTTTCTCAAAATTCGCTCTAACGATTTTGATTAAAATTCAAAAATCAATTATTTTTTAGATGCTCTTTCAAATGTATATTCTCATTTTGCCCTCAAAATTGTTTGAAGCACACTTTACTCTTGTGCTTCATAGGAAAGATAGGAGAAATAAATGGTTGCCATGGTAACCGAATTTAAATCTTTTTCTTTTTATTAGATTAAAAATCAATTATTATTTAAACGCCCATTTTTTTTTTCGGAGAAAACATATCACTCTCTCTCTCACAAAACTATCTTCTCTCTTTCTACGCGTTTTAAATTTTTCTACCTTATCTTCGCATTTGACCAATGTTAATTTCCTTTAGGGATTTGTATGTTAATTTCGATTCAAAAGGGGGTCCCCTTTGGAACTTTTTACGCATTTAAAATTTTTTTTTCCAATTCTTATGAAATTTTGTATTTATTTACGATTCTATATTGTGTATAAAATGTCCAAATATGAGATTAAAATTTTGAAAAATAACCATAGTTTATTTCAAGCAATCAACATTTAAAATGCAAGTTTGAAACTAAGGTGCTATGGGAAACTAAATATATCTCGACACAAAAAATCTGGTGTGACCAGCACAGTGCACAACTTTCTCTTACCGAAGGGTAAGAGAAAGTTGTGTGCTGTGCGCCAGTCACACCAGATTTTTATAAATGATATACAAAAGAAGACTTAAGAGAGAGAGAGAGAGAGAGAGTCTTTGACAGAATTAAATTTCTTTACTTGTTGTTGTTACCAACTTTCAAACAAGTTATTGACCAACCAACGCTTTAAGCTCCTTCCTCTTTCCTTCTTAAGTTTCAACTTGTGTCCAACATCTCTCTCTCTCTCTCTCTCCCTCTTCAATGCTAAATATCTTTCTTTGAGAAAGAGAGAGAGAAATTTAATTTTTTACTTTCTCCTACCTATATTGGCATAGGTATATATATATATATATATATATATATATATATATATATAATTAGTGAGATAGTATTGGATTCATGTCTAAAATTCGATATCAAGATTTTGAAGGATATACACGTTTTGAAGTATCCTGTATCCAAAAAATCTGGTGTGACTGGCGCACAGCACACAACTTTCTCTTACCCTTTGGCAAGAGTAAGTTGTGTTCTGTGCTTGTCACACCAGATTTTTTGTGTCAAGATATATTTAGTTTCCGCCAATATATTGGAATTTAAGATGTCAAATTTATAAACATGGAAAAATATATATATTTTGTTACCATGGCAACCATTTCTCCTATCTTTCCTATGAAGCACAGGAGTAAAGTGTGCTTCAAACAATTTTGAGGGCAAAACGAGAATATACATTTGAAAGAGCATCTAAAAGATAATTGATTTTTGAATTTGTTTTGAATTTTAAGCAAAATCGTTGGAGCAAATTTTGAGAAAATCGAAAAAAACTGAAAAAGTGCATCAGTAAAGTACTAGTACTCTTTGGCCGATTTTGTTCAAAAGCTTATTGTGTCCCGGTCCCGGGGGTGTTTAACTTAAATATAAAATTTCAACCTCGTAGCTCAATTCCTTCATGCTTAAAAGTGAACACACACACACACACACACCCACACACACACACAGACAGACAGACCATGTCGCGAAAACCACTTTTTTGAATTCAGGGGACCTCAAAACGTGTATATCCATCAAAATCTCGACATCGAATTTTTGACATGAATCCAATACTTCTAATACTAATATATTAACTAGGAACCGACCGAATATTCGGTTTCGGTTACGGTTTCGGCCAGTTTCGGCCAAAAATCATGGTTTCGGCCGTAGTTTCGGTTTCGGCCAAAAAGTGGCCGAACCTTTCGGCCGGCCGAAACCAGAGTCTGAAAAAATGGGATGAGACTCGCATGCAAAAAAAAAAAAAAAAAGGTCAAATAATTTGCACTTGAGGGAGAAAAATTTTAGCCTCCCTAAAAAAAAGGTAAAATGATTTTCACGGGAGGGAAAAAAATTCCAAAAAAAAAAAAGGTAAAATGAAAAAAAAAATTTATAGGAAATACAAGTTTCGGTTTCGGTTACGGTTTCGGCCGAAACTAAGGTTGAGGCCGAATATTCGGTTTCGGTTTCGGTTTCGGCTGAAAACTTGTTTCGGTCGGACCCTAATATTACATATATATAGAGGTAAGAGAAAGTAAAAGTGGGTTCGGCAATTGGACTGTGTGGGTGTCTGTCTGTGAACATGATATATCAAGAACGAGAAGAGCTAGGAGGTAGAAATTTCATATTTATGTTAGTCACCGCCCTGGGACGAAGCTTCTGAACAAAATCTGCCAAAAACTTTTTCAATTTTCACAAAATTCGCTCTAACAATTTTGATTAAAATTCAAAAATCAATTATTTTTTAGATACTTTTTCAAATGTATATTCTCATTTTGCCCTTGAAATCTTTTGAAGCCCCCTTTAATCTTGAACTTCATAAGTAGTTTATATGGGCGGCAACAAAAAGTTTGCTTGGAGTGGCAATCAAGCTCTGGCTGGCTGGCTGACATTTCATACACAATATTTTCCGAGAGAGAGAATTTAATCCCCTATCAACCATTATTCTATCTCTCTTTTTGTTTAAATAAATACGTATTAAAAAAAAAAATGTATTAATGGCCGAGTGGCTTAGGAGCACCATATTGAAATTTTCAATTTTAAATTCCATGAAGATTTTGTAGGATTTATGAAGGAAATAATTAAATGAATGAATCCATTTCATTTAATCCTGAGGAGTAATTTTTTTTTTTTTTTTTATAGTATCGAAAATAAAACGGATTTCACCACCATAAAATCAGGGAGGACATTTCAAGTGGGGCCACCCCATGAAAGTGAAAATAAAAGAGTATTAAATATAAATTCATCTTTAAATTAATCTTTTTTAATTAATTTAATACAGTAAAACTCCTTTTAACCGGCTTTTTTTTTAAACATTCACACTTTTTTCTCATTCACACTCACACTCAGACACACATTCACACTGTCTTTTCGGCAACTCAGGCCATATAAGACATTTACGATAACCGTTATTGATTTAATATACATATATGGGGTCCAGGCATTCTTATTTAAGTCATTTGGTATCCAATTGGCTTAAATAAAATCATCGGACTGCCTGAAGTCAGAACCCGCGACGTTTGGTATATGAGGTTAGCACGCTAACCTCTACACCAAGCCCCGAGGGCTTTTAACCGGCTTGATCTGGACCGAGGCCCTGGCCGGATACCCCATTTGGCCGGTTAATCCGAGGTTTCAATTGATTTTTATTCATCAGACGTTTTCGTTTTCCTAACTCGCTCATATTTTTGTTTTAAGAGATCTCAAGTCTATGTAGTTGAAAAAAATCTGGTGTTACAGGTCGCACCAGATTTTTTGTGTGTCGACATATACCGGTATTTAGTTTCCGCCGATATATTAGAATTCAAGATGTACAATTTATGAGTATGAATATAAATATTTATATTTTGATACCATGGCAACCATTTCTCCTATCTTTTCTATGAAGCCAGGGCCGGAACTACGAGATTTTTTAGGAAGGGCAAAATTTAATTTACCGCCCCCTTCTTAAAATTTTCTGTGCAAAATTCATATCATTTTACCTTTTTTTTTAGTAGATCTTTCTTTAATTGCCTAATTTCTCTAATATCTGCCGCCCGGGGCACATGCACCCACTGCCCCCTCCCTAGATCCGGCCCTGTATGAAGCACAAGAGTAAAGTGGTCTTCAGAAGATTTCAATGGCAAAATGAGAATATACATTTAAAAGAACATCTAAAAAATAATTGATTTATGAATTTTATTCAAAATCGTTAGAGCGAATTTTCATAAAATCGAAAAAACCTTATAAAGTATATCAGTAAAATACTAGTAGGCTAGACTTTAACCGATTTTGATTAAAAGCTTATTTTCATGCCTCAGGGGAGTGTCTAACTTAAATATAAATTTTCAACCATGCGTAGCCCAATTGCTTCATGCTTTAAATTCAACACAGCAGACCATGCCCTCCATGACGGAGGTGGATTTTTTTGTGTCTCCCTCTCCTGATGCAAAACTTGAAATGACAACCTCCCTGCATCAAGGGCGGATACAAGGGAGGGGGTGTAAAGGGGGTAATTACCTTTTTTTCCGAAAAAAAATTTATTTTGAATGTCAAATTTTGAAAATTAATGCTTAAAAATTGGATTTGTATTTATATTCTGGCAAACAAGTACAGAATGCGCCTTTAAATTACCAAAACTAAGAAAAAATTGTGTGCTGTGCGACCAGTCACTCCAGATTACCCCCCCCCCCCCCGAGAAACACCTCTGGATCCGCTCTGACCCTGCATATTATTGTTTCGTGAATTTTTACAGAGAGTAGATGAATTGAAAATACCATAGCTCGTTGTTCTATCTCTTTTCTTTATTTTATATAAGATCAAAATAAAATTCATATTATATTTCAAAAGAAACGTTTTCAATTTCTTCTTTACTTTTAACGAGTGTGCCTTTATTTAAATAAGACAAGATTGAAGATTTTTTTTTTTTTAATTTTAAAGATTGATTTGAAATAAAATTCCACGAGAATTCAATGAATGCAAGGTCAATTGAGAATAGATTTTATGATAGCAACACAGAGAGCTCAGTAGTAGCAGCAGCAACAAAAAGTTTGTTTTTAAAAGGTAACAACATCAAGAACAGTGATCATAAGAAAGAACAAAAATAAGAGAAAAAAAAATAGGCAATAAAATAAAATTGTAAAACTTTTCTGCTATGTAATTTGGTTGCCAGTTTTTTTGAATAAATCCTGGGTTAAAGGAAAACGTCTGGTACTCTACAGTGGAAGCTCATTTGTACTGTTCTCTACGGACCGATTTATTCGTCAATTTTCCGGATGATCTTGGGTTTGGGACCTCCTCATCATCGTTAATAAAATAAATATTTTGCGGAATTATTTTGTCTGGTGGAATATTTATCAAGAACAAAAACCAGAAGAAAATGCAGCCAGGAGGGCAGGTCAATAAGTCCGTGACTTTTTGATTGAAACACAGGTTTTTGGATAAAAAATTATTTTATTTTTCAACGTAGTCTCTTTTGAGCTCTATACACTTTGTCCAACGTTTCTCCAGTTTTTTTATCCCTTCCAAAAAATAAGATTTGTCGAGGGCATCAAAATCATCGTTGGAGTCAAATCTCTTTCCGCCGAGCCATTTTTTCAGGTTTGGAAACAAGAAATAGTCACTCCGGGGAATAGGGCGGATGAGGGAGCAATTCGTATCCCAATTCATGCCATGGAGCACACTTTTTTCCATTTTCTTCTCAAATCAAGAGGTAGTCATCTATTAATGGATGTCAAACAAAAACTAAAAGACCCAGCTGGTTCAAATTTCGACAGGAGTCAGCTGATAGTTGCCTGCTGACAGGAGCAGTGTTGCCATTTCAGTTAAGAGGCGGGAAATTCAAAAAGTCACGGATTTATTGACCTGCTTTCGTATTGTACTGGCCTGGAGTCATTTGTCACATTAGGCCTGTGTTTCCCAATCGGTGTGCCGCGGCACCCAGAGGTTCCACATGATTAGATACGGGGTGCCGCGAGATATTGAGATAAACCAAAAAAACTTAAGCTAACAAAACTATTGATGTATTTTTATTCAATGACTATAGCAAAGTCTACTATATTATGTTATGGTGTACTTTACTTATTAATATTTAAATAAATTTACATATTAAACTTAATTTTTTGCTTTCTCTTACCTATGTATATATGTAATATATATATAGAGAGAAAGTATTGGTTTCATGTCAAAAATTCGATGTCGAGATTTTGATGGATCTTCACGTTTTGAGGTCCCCTGAATCCAAAAAAGTGGTTTTCGCGACATGGTCTGTCTGTGGGTGGGTGTGTGGGTGGGTGGGTGTGTGTGTGTTCAATTTTAAGCATGAAGGAATTGAGCTATGAGGTTGAAATTTTATATTTAAGTTAAACACCCCCGGGACCGGAAAAATAAGCTTTTAATCAAAATCGGCCAAAGAGTACTAGTACTTTACTGATGTACTTTTTCAGTTTTTTTCGATTTTCTCAAAATTTGCTCCAACGATTTTTTTTTAAAATTCAAAAATCAATTATTTTTTAGATGCTCTTTAAAATGTATATTCTCATTTTGCGATTGAAATCTTCTGAAGACCACTTTACTCTTGTATTTCATAGGGAAGATAGGAGAAATGGTTGCCATGGTAACAAAATATAAATATTTTCCCATACTTATAAATTTTACATCTTGAATTCATATGTTCCGTACTGTCGGGAACTAAATATATCTCGACACAAAAAATCTGGTGTGACAAGCACAGTACACAACTTTCGATTACCGAAGGTAAGAGAAAGTTGTGTGCTGTGCGCCAGTCACACCAGATTTTTTTTATAATTCAATGAAGATGTTTTAATGTTATTATGGTGTGCCGAGAACTTCAAAAGATTGGGAAACTCTGCATTAGGGGAAAAAGAAATATTATAGTTGTGATAAAAGAAAAAAATTGTTTTTCTTAAAAAAAAATTTTTCTAATGCTTATCTCAAAGCTTTTACAGCTTACTTTTTGGTTAAAGACCCGTTTAATGACGGCGTTAAAATATTAAAGACACCCGCTGCACTGTAAAAAAAATTTCGAAGATTTTACAATTTTTTTTGTTGTAAGCAAATTTCCAAGACCAATAGATACTAAATTTACTATACAGTTGAATTATATTTTTACAAAACTCTTTGCAAAAATCGTTTACAAATGTGTGGTAATTTTACTAATATTTAGCAATTTTCGAGTCCAAATGTCTGGTAATTTTACCAATATTTAGCAATTTCGAGTCCAAATTTGGTAATTTTACTAATATTTAGCAATTTTACAATCCAAATGTCTGGTAATTTTACAAATATTTAGCAATTTTACAATCCAAATGTTTGTAATTTTACTAATATTTAGAAAAAAGAAAAAAAATTTACGACTGGACCCATAGGTTATTGACCTTTAGGGGACGTCTCTACCTGAATGGTATGAAATAAATATTTTTATTTAATGAAAAATTCCTCCAGGATTTGAACACTGACCTTTTTGGTAGAAGTCTTGCTGCCTAGTCCATTTGACCATCGAATCACCTGTTAACTAATGATCTATCTTTGCTATTTGGCATTCAAGTATGACCTCATTGTCAACTATTTTTACTAAATAATAAAATAAAAAATAAACTTAAAGTTATCATAATATTATTATTTTTTGTATTATTAAAACTTAAATAAATCCTTATAGTGCCAAAAATGTCTTTATTAAGAAAGCTAAAAAGCAGTCGAAACAAAGTCGGCCATGTTGGCAGCCTTAAAAGGAAAATTACAATACCCTTGTATTGTAAAATTAGAAACCTTTTTGTAAAATTACAAACCCTTTTCTAAAATTACAAACCGTGTTCTAAAACTACAATGCCGTTGTATTGTAAAATTAGAAATCGTATGGTAAAATTACAATATTTACTCTAATTTTCCAAGAGAATTGTAATTTTAAAATGTTTTTTGGTTGTAAAATTTTTTTGAATGCATAGATTTGTAAATTTAGTATACAAATGTATCGTAGTTATCATTTACAAGGAAAATTTGTAAATTTACTATACTAAAACATACTAAAATTAAAATTTTTTTTACAGTGTGGACATGACATTAATGTTTAACACTATTGAGTAAATGTTACCCTATGGCGTTTTTGCTTACAGAATAACATTTTGAGTCAAGGAGGTGTGGAAATGAATTAACACTGATTTCAGATGTTAAAAGTTGTTGTTTTTGCTTAAATAATAAACCTGCTTGTTATATATCTGGTCTATTCTCTAAGCAAAAACGTTAACTTTTAACATTTGAAATCAGTGTTAATTCATTTTAACACCTCCTTGTCTCAAATTGCTATTCTGTAAGCAAAAACTTTAAAGCCAAAACGTTAACATTCACTAAATAGTGTTAAAAATTAATGTCATGTCAAGGAGGTGCCTTTAATATTTTAACGTCGTATTTAAAATAAAAACTTTAATCTAAAAAGTAAGGTTATGATTTTGATAGCTTTGAAATAAAAGCAACATGTTAACGTCGCTTTTAAAACTTTGTTTACAGAATAGCATTTTTTTAACGCTGCTTGTTTTTACATTACTTTTTAACACCCATTTGTTGATTTTAAATTTTAACGTCTGTTTTAAGAGAATAGCCCTGATTGTGGGAAGGGAATAAAATAAAATTTTTGATTGATAAAGTTGTGTTCTATGAGGCTAGTCACGACATATTTTTTTTTTTTTTGTCTATTTAAATTTCTCCTGAGTAGAGTTATTCAAATTCCAATTAACTTTTGTTATACATACACTATATAGATCCATTGTGAATTAGAGCGAATTGATGGACTTTTCTTTTTGAATATAAATTTAAATAGAAATGATTTTTCTCTAATCTAAAAATGTTGAGATTAAATACTGGGTATTAATCAAGGGCGGATACAAGGGTGGGGGGATAAAGGGCGTAAATACCCCCCCCCCTGGGATTTGAGAAAAATATTTTTTTTTTTTTGGGGAAAAAAATTGTATTTTTAATATAAAATTTTAAAAACTAATACTTAAAAATTTGATTTGTATATATGGACGCTGTTAGGCATTAGTGTGTCAAGCGCCAAAAAAATTAAAAATTGAGTTAAGCACGGAATATTGTTTCAAATGCTTTAATTAATAGTATTTTTTATGAAATATGTCTTAAAAAAATTTATATTTAATGTTACTTGCACAATTGACAAAATAATTATATATAATCCAATTAAAAAAAAAAACTTTAATGTTAATTTTTCTCAAAACTCGGTAGGTGACGCTTGACACACTAATGCGTAAAAGGGTCTGGTAAACAACTACAGAATGCACCTAATAAGGAAAAATTGTGTGCTGTGCGACCAGTCACACCAGATTCACCCCCCCGGATCCGCCACTGGTATTAATACAATAGCTTTAGGAAAATCTCTTTGCTAACAGATATGTAAATATTAAAAAACAATTAATCCGTAAGTGAAAATTATACATATTTTTTTTTTTTTTTTTTGTTTAGATTAAACACGCGTTGATATTTAATTAGATCACAAGCTAAACAAAACAAAAAAAAAAAAAAAAACAAAAAAAAATACTTGTTTGTTTTGCCAACACACAAATTAATTTAATCAATAATGCAACGCAACGCAAACAGCGGCGTATCATCTGTCTGTCCTTTGATTTAAATTTGCCCTTATTCAATTTCAAAGCAAACTAGTCAAGTAAAAAGTTTCTATCAAAGGTACCAATTTTCATAAGTGCACCTCCTCTGGTAGTAGAGTTATTGATAAAATAAGACAAAAGATAAAATTGTTCATTTTCCCTATCTATGAGATTCGTTTTAGAATATACTCTATTTTTACTTTCTCTTACCTATATATCGACGTTCTAATTAGCAAAGTGCCTAAAATGTAATATTATTGGATTCATTTTGATGATTAATAATTGCTAGACGAATAACATGGTCGCTTACAGGCGTTTTAATTGTAAGGAGCATACGTAGTGAATGAGGTGAAATCCACTGAAGAAGGAGTGCCGATAGGTCTCTGAAATATTTGGAAATATTGCCTTGTAAACTAATAAAATATGGGGAATGACTTCCCCCGAGACTTTCTCGTATATTCTTTTGGAATTACGTTTGGGTGTGTGTGTGTGTGAACACGATTGCTTAAAAACCAAGGCAACTAGATGAATGAAATTTGGTATATGCTCCTTACACTAAAATTGTAGACTTCTATCCACTTTTGGAGTAAATACGTCACTTGGAAGTAACCTTTTTTTTTTTCAGAAATTTCGAAATTTTCAATTTTTTTTTTCATATTGTAATAAATTACACTATTTTAAAAAGTTTTTATTCTTTGACATTTTTTCAAAAACTGAATAGATTTTTTTAGTTATTGAAGGTAATTATTAAAATAATTTTTTTTGTTTGATATTTTTTTTTTTAATTTGTTGAGTATAAAAAAAATAATTTTTTTAAATTTAATAGCTTCTGAGTAAAGGCAGAAAAAAATCGAGAAAATTCGGGTTAAGCAAGGCTAAGAACTGCTTGACCCTGGATAGGTGACCCGCTGAGTGTTGAGTCTCTCACCTGCTGGAAGCTATTTTATTTAATTTCCCAAAAGTCAAATGATCTTAGAGGCCGAAATATAAATTGAAAATACAATTATATTTAACACCCGTCTCAGGAAGAAAAATAAATAAATCCCACCTCAATAATCAATCAAAAGTTGTTTTTTTTTTTTTTTTATTACGCCCGTTTAGCCACGCGCTATCAAAAGTTAGAATTAGGGGTGTTCGATTATTGAAAAAAATAATCGATTTTCGATTATAAAAAATAATCGATTATTCCGATTAATCGGTTTCCCGATTAATCGAAAATAATCGGAATAATCGGTTTCCCGATTAATCGAAAATAATCGGAATAATCGGTTTCCCGATTAATCGAAAATATTTTTAAAATTAAAGAGTGTGGATGCAGTCCAATAATTATATTAAGAAAATTCTAACTAGTAGTTTATTTCTTGGACAGGTTTAACGGATGGTATGTATATATAATCAAAAAATTATTAAAATTTTTAATAATTTATTAGTTCTTGATCCAATGCATCTGTCAAGAACTAATAAATTATTAAAAAATTTTAATAATTTTTTGATAATATATACATACCATCCGTTAAACCTGTCCAAGAAATAAACTACTAGTTAGAATTTTCTTAATCGAAAATAATCGGAATAATCGGTTTCCCGATTAATCGAAAATAATCGGAATAATCGGTTTCCCGATTAATCGAAAATAATCGGAATAATCGGTTTCCCGATTAATCGAAAATAATCGGAATAATCGGTTTCCCGATTAATCGAAAATAATCGGAATAATCGGAGAACCGATTAATCGGAAATAATCGGAATAATCGGAGAACCGATTAATCGAAAATAATCGGAATAATCGGAGAACCGATTAATCGAAAATAATCGGAATAATCGGAGAACCGATTAATCGGAAATAATCGAAATAATAGTAGAACCGATTAATCGGATATAATCTATTATTTTTTCATAACTGATTATAGAGAAATAATCTTTTCAAAATAAGAATTTATTTTTTTTTAAACACACTTTTTTCACAGTCACACTCACATTCAAACACACATACATACAAGTCATTTCGGCATCTGAGGCCATATAAGACAAACTATAACCCAAGGGCGGATCCAGAGGGTTTCTCGGGGGGGGGGGGTGAATTACCCCCTTTACCCCCCCCCGTGTATCCGCCCTTGCTATAACCGATATATATGAATAAATATGTATTGGGGGTTAGGCATTTTTATTCAAGCCATTTGGTATCCAAAGTCATCGGACTTGCCTGGGTCCAAACCCGCGACTCCTGGTATACAAGGCCAGCACGCTAACCCCTAACCACGACCCGTGGGCCAAAATAATAATTTTTTTTTTTTTATAAAAAACATTCTCACTTTTTTCACAAACACACACCCATACACACACACATTCTTACAGTCTTTTCGGCAGCTTCGGCCATTTAAGACAGACGATAACCGTTATAGATTAAATATATATTTCAGGCATATTTATTTAAGCCATTTGGTAGCCAAATGTCTTAAATAAAATCATCGAAAAATAATAAATTCTAAATATGGAATATTATTAAAACTTTCATATAAATGTGTGATTTTTAATAAAAAAAATTCATAGACAGACATATTTACATAAACATAAGGGAAGAAGCAAATTCTCTGTCTCCTCGCTCAGTGGCGTATTCAGGGGGGGGCCCGGGGGGGCCGGGCCCCCCCAAAGCCTTCTCCAAAACAAAAAAATACCTATTGTTTTCACTAATGATTTTTTTTTTAAATAATTATTTTATTAACTCTACTAAATTCTAAAATCTAAAAAAAAACTTATAAATAATTGAAAAAATCTCTAATATTTACGAATTTTGTATTAAAATTTTTTTTCATTTCAAGATAAAAAAATTTTTTTTTTATTTGTTTTTATTTATAATTATTATATTAATCTAAAAAAATTTCTCCACTTTAAGTTTCTTGGGGGGGGGGGGGGGGTTCAAAAACTTTTGGGCCCCCCAAGCAGAAATCCTGGCTACGCTACTGTCCTCGCTCTTTCTCTCTCTTTCCCCCTTCTTTAACACTGAGTCATTTACACCCGGACAATAAACAATTTATTTATTATACAGTATTATATATATATTTTTTTTTCTATTCTAAAGATATAAAATGATACTAGCCGCGCCGCCCGCCTTCGGCGGGCTTCGCGTCTAGCCAGGGGGGCTACGCCCCCTGGACCCCCAGCCGCTGGCTCGGGCCCGCCTGCGGCGGACCCTCGCCTTTCTTAAATATGAGAAACGGGCTGGCGTCTAGAAGCGGGGGCTACGCCCCCCTGGACCCCCCAGCCGCTGGCTCGGGCCCGCCTGCGGCGGACCCTCGCCTTAAATATGAGAAACGGGCTGGCGTCTAGACAGGGGGCTACGCCCCCCGGACCCCTAGCCTCTGGCTCCGGCCCGCCTGCGGCGGACCCTCGCTTTTTCTTAATTATAAAAAGAAAATTATTATTACTACGTATTCCAATCCAGTGCCTGCTTGAGGATTTGTTTACCTTCATAGAATACACAACTTCAAAGAATACATGAATATTTCTCTATACATTTCCTATGGGCGAAATCGTAACTTTAGGAATTAATAACTCAAAAAGTTATAGGAATTTCGGGACCCGAGTATTTTTCCGGGACTCTCTATTACGTCCTCTATAAGACTGCAAAATTTCGTTTCAAAATTCCAACGGGAAGTTGGTCAAACAGAGCGTGACAGACGGACAGACAGACAGACAGACAGACGGAGGGACGGACGGACAGACAGACAGACGGACACACCGCTATTATATATATAGAAATTCTATTAATTATTATTATTAATAATTTTTTTCAAATATGGTATATTTTAGTGAAATTTTGGATACCCCCCCCCCCCCCCCCCCCCTTGTATCCGCCCTTGGATCCTTAGAAGAAAAAAATCTATACCAGATTTTTTTAAATTTTTTTCTTTTTTTTTTTTTCATATTATGTTTTTCTATCTTATTATTGGAGTGTTTTTATACCTGTTTTGATCATAATATATTGTAATGAGGAATTGTATGACCTTGAAGCTCAACAATAAAAAAATCGACATCGAATTTTTTACATGAATCCAATACTTTCTCTCTCTATATTTTAACATATATACAGGTAAGAGAAAATAAAAATTCTTTTTATTTTGTTGTCTTTTAATAGAAACAAGAAGATCCCTGTAAAGGGAAATGCAAACGTTACGACACCTTTTATTTAATTCTTTTTGATTCTACTATCAACACTTTTACTTTTTTTTTTTTAAATATTGATATGACTTCTTATCAGTTCCCTCCCTCTCACCCTCTCTTCATGATTTCTATTTTACTCTTGAAATATACTAGAATAAAGAAGACAAGAGAGAGAGAGAGAGAGAGAGGGACTATAAAAAGGTTCTCCCAAAGGCTATAAAAACTTTTATGCAATCGTGAAGCCCCCCCCCCCCCCAACTTTTCTAAAAAGTTTGTTATTTATATCGACTTACTAAAGGCATGTAATTTTCTCGATTGGGTCAATACGTTGTTTGCATTGGAAGGTGAAGGGATGGGGGGGAGGGATCTTTTACTATCTGAACAAAGCAGAAGCTTCCATTCTCAAGGTTTGGCTGGTTAATAGAGTAAAAGGGGCATGAGAAGAAGGGGAGAGGGGGAGTAACTCTCACATTCCTAATTTCTCTTTCACTAACGCTAAACCTTCACCACCTTGTCTCTCAAGTATGACACCCCTTTAAGTCCACTTTCCTTTCTCCTAAATAGTGACGTCATTTGGGGGGGGCATTCCCCCCAAGGGCTCTGATTTTTTAAAAATTTTCTATTATTCTTAATAAAATCTTTCAAAATATATATACGAGTATATAAACTATACAAAATTAAACAATTAATTAAATTAAATATAATTTGGCCAAATTAGAGCATCTATTTGTAAATAAATGTTAAGTATTTTTGGTAACCAAATGGCTTAAATTCTGTAAAATCACCGGACTGTATCGACAGTCCAAAGGACACCACCAAATGAGAATGCAACGATATTTTGTTTTTTATTTTAATCTCACAACTAACGTTTCGGTTCCTTGTTCGAATCATTTTCAGAGCTTTTTTTTGTGTACATCAGTGGTTCCCAACCTTTTTTGACCCATCGCCCCTTTCTGAAGGTTGTCTTAACACCTATCGCCCCCTTAGTTAAATTGTATTATTAATTAGGTCTACTAACTAAAATAAACCTCAATTAATGGCAAAAATTTATTTTTGGTAGGAATAGTAGGCAAGATTTTTATTCTTTATCTCTACCCAAACTTTTAAAAATTTAAAATAATTTTATTTTTATGAAGAAAATAACAAAAAGGGATCTTTTTTCGGTCAATCTTTATTTAATGAAAACAAAAGTGACGTTTCGATTCTAAATTGGAATTATCTTCAGACTATTTTATTTTTATAATAATAGGCCCATTTTGTCCTCTTCTATCCTGAACATCCTGTAAATAGGAGATTTTTCACTTTGATTTTTGTTCTTTTAAATTTTAGTAAACTAATAATTTTACCCTTTGAATACTCATTGCTCCCCTGATAACCCAAATCGCCCACTTGGGGGTGATCGCCCCCAGGTTGGGAACCACTGGTGTACATCATGGTGAATTTTATACATCATTGTACCATCTATGTTAAAATCAAATTCAAAAAACTTATTGTAACATCATGCTTTGTATATAAACACTTGCTTTGATGATTGTGACTAGCTTCATGGGAATAAGTGAAATTGGCGGGAAAATTTGTGTCTAACTTCATATGAATGCCTGCAGATGGCGCTGACGTTACATATAAAAAGACACGTAACGGTCGTGATAGGTTCACTTGAGTCGGAGCAAGTGCACAGTACTTGATAATGGCTGCAGAATAAACAGTCGAATCGTTGTACAGTATTTATATATTTTTAATAAATAATTAATACAAAATGTGGTCTATAATAATAATCATTGAAACCTTATCATTATATACATATTAAATGTATATATTTATTAGAAAAGTGACACACTCATAAATACTCTTTGCGCTCTGAAGATGGTTCAAACAAGGAACCGAAACGTCAGTTGTGCGAATAAAATGAACTAGGCCAAATAAAGAAAAAACTCTAGGTGCATTCTCATTTCGTGCTACCATCTACTAATATTCCATCCCAATTGTGTTTTTACAGTTACCTGTTTCAGAATCTTATAAAAGCCAATTTTATTTTCAATAAATTATATTCTTCTCATTTCCTTAAAAAAAAAAAATTAATCCGCCTCGTTAATCTCTTCAATATTTATAATCTCGTTAATATATAGAGTTCTTAAAATAGAATATGGATTCTAATCTAAGGATTTATTATTTTAATATGTATGGAAAATTTTATATTAATAATTTATAGAAATTGACCGTTCATAAAAGGAGGAGCGTTGCGAAATTATTTCTATGAGGCGTTTCATGGGTGGTTATGAGGTCAAAACCCCATAAAATTATAAATAGAGAGAAAGAGAGAAACATGGCGTTAAAATTTTAAATAATGTTTGAAATTATAAAAAAAAAAAAAAAAACTAGCCGTGGGGCATCGCTCCTCTCAACTATTACACTTTCAATCAAGTACCTGCTTGAGGATTTGTTTACATTCATAGAATACACAAATGCAAAGAATACTTATATATTAACTTTGCCCATCAACCGTAGGATGTGCAGGTAAAGTTAATCGTAAAAAAATCGAAGTTTTTCTGAAGCTGCCAAAATGCGTTTTGGAGGTCCCCTGAACCATTTAAGTAGTTTTTGGAATGATGTCTGTGTGTGTGTGGTAATTTGTTTTCGTCAACGAAAACTCAAAAACTATTTGTTCAATTGTTTTGAAATTTTGCACCCATAAACTAGAGCCAAGAACTGAAAAGCTTTTGGTAAACATTAGGGGGCTCTAGGGAGGAGGGGCAATATTTTTTTTCTTGAATAGTGGGTGGGCAAAGTTGTGCGCTCGGCTTAGTCCGACCCTTTATTTCTCTATACATTTCCTATGGGAGATATTGTAACTTTAAGAACTAATAACTCAAAAAGTTATTGGAATTTCAAGATGAAAATAATTTTCCTGTAATCCCTAGAAGGTCCTCTTTAAGCATATAAAATTTCGTTTTAAAATTCCAACAGGAAGTTGGCCAAATAGAGCGTGACACGCAGACGGACGAGGGATACACATGTCCACACCAGGGACACACATTTTTCTTCTGGTCACTTTCGATCTACTGTGGTGCGCCCCTGCTGCGGGCCCTTATTTTAATCATTTTTAATCAGGTTGTGTTTTGGAAGAACCCCCCCTCCTCCTCAGGGAATAGATTTGTAATTTTTTTTTTTTTTGTGAAAAGTTTATTAAACCCTTGCAAAAATGTCCTCGAAGAAAAAGCCGCAAGAAAAGAGCCATAAGAGAGTATTTTTTTTCGACATGGAACGGCATTAACGTATTTGTCTACTGTATTGTTTCACATAACGAGTGTTTCGCTTTACGAGTTTGTTGATTCTGGAACGAATTAAACTCGTTAATAAATAAGAAATTTTATATAATATTTAAGATATTATATATATCGCGTACGCGAGCCGCGAAACGGAAATTTATATAATTAAATTTTTATTAATTCATATACCCGAAAAAAGTAAGGGTGTGCCGCCGGGAGTTGAACCACGGATCCTCCAATTTGTACTCGGAGTGCCCTACACCACTAGACCACAGCACGACATTCCGGGTATATGATCTCACTTGGAAAGCAATTTTAGTCAGCAGAAGAAATGGACCCAAATTCGACGCCACAAATTTCTCCCTCAACCAGATAGATTAATTGAGAAGATCTCAAATTTAATTAATTCTCCTGCTGACTAAAAGTGCTTTCCAACTGAGTACATACACCCGGAATGTCATGCTGTGGTCTAGTGCTAGGGCACTCCGAGTACAAATTGGAGGATCCGTGGTTCAACTCCCTGCGGCACTTTTTTTCGGGTATATGAATTAATAAATATTTAATTATATAAACTCGTTAAGCGATATTCAACTGTATTTTAAAAACAAACAAAATTAAATGCAAGGTTGGGAAACGCTTCTGTACAGTAATAGCTCATTGCGA
>JAKCPI010006506.1:0-11576 GCA_023213315.1 Euborellia annulipes | reverse complement strand
TTACATTTCATTTTTAAACATACATGATTTTTCGGAGGGCCCGTGTCAACCAATATGTTAAAAAATATTTTCTTAGAAATTCAGAGAAACGGGGGACTATCTCCAGCACGAGCGAACGTTTTGAATTGAAATTTTTTGAGTTGGTATTTTTATAATTTCGGATATACTGTGTTGCATATATAAAGAAGATGAAAATTATATTTGTTATATTATTCATTTTTTTATTTTTTACAAATATACATAATTTTACAATATATTACATAAAATTATAATTTCTTTCTTTTTATTTATAATGTAATTGGGTTAATTCCACATGATCGTACTCACAATAATCTCCCTAATTTACAATAACCTATTATGCATTAAAAAATCTTTACAAGGTTTTATTTTAACGCTTGTTGTAAATTTGTCGTCCAGAGGTCGAGGAATGTCTAGAATTTTTTAAAATAATTTGATTACTCCCGTGAATCGTAATCACAATAATCTCCCTAATTTACAATAGCCTATTGTGTATAATCTTTTTTACATGGTCACTTTTTCACTTGTTGTAAAAATTGTCACATTTTTTCAGAAAGCACTTTGGATTTTATATCCCTAGATCCATTACTTTTTAATTCATTAGAAAGAATTTTTAATAATATTTTTGATTTTCACTAACATTTTTTTGTTAATTTGATCCATCCCAATATAATTTTTCTCTTTTCGTATTTGATCATAGATTCATAGTTGAGTTTACAAAAATTACAAAATTTTTATAAAAAATTACATTTGAGAATGTTCTTTTCTTTTATAAAACTGTATTCCATTATTATAAAGTTTAAAATTTAAAGATCATTATAAACTAGATATTTTATTATTGTATTATATATTATTATTTGTTCCTGAAAAGCGCCGTATAGTTTATATTGAAATCTTTTGTTTTAGCTTGGATGTTTACTGTATTCGCTTTTTTATTGAGAAAAATGAAACATTTTTTCCAGGAATTCTCCTCTTTTATTCTATCTACTTCATAGGATCATAAGATCTTTATACCATCCAGATCGAAAGTATGCTCTTGGTTGATGGCGTGGGTTGAACAAGTGCTGTGGACATAAGCGCAAGTTGTAATTGTTTATTGAATCAAGAATAAGAATAAATACATTATCCCTAAAAATAACCTTCTGCCCTTGATAGAGCAGTGTTAAATCTGCTCCCTTTTTCTAGATGTGATCTTGGGTGTTTGAATTGTGCAGTTTCTGCCACTTTTTTCGACTTGATCGTACAGTTACTGGAATTCTGTATAAGCGTTTCTCTCTTTTCAACGTGTTTTGATAGGTCTCCTAATTTTTTTAAGGTCTTTTTGGGCGTCTGGGGGCCGTTTTAAACCCCGTCCCTAATTATTGCAATTCATTGATATCCAATTCAATAAAAACAAATTCCCTCTCCCTAGGAGGTGATGCGAAGCCTTGACCATTGGCACCAGAAGCCGCCAATGCTCTACCTCTGAGCCTTAAATCAATGGCTATTCATAACTTCGTTAATATTTAACGAATTATTGAGGAGGCAATGGCTCTAAGCTGAAGATTACAGAGTCCGAAATCTCAACAGGGCTCGGGTTCGAATCCAGCTTGCCGCAAATAATTCAAAAATCCTCCGAAGTCTTCCTCTTAGAGTAGGAAAGGGGGATAAACCCACCGTGGTATCACAAAGGGCCTAAGTGTGTTCTACTCTGGGATCTAACCTAACGAATTATTATGCTTGATTTTTTTTTTGATAATCTAAATATATACACTTTCATATAATTCGTATGGTCACGGGACCGACGATTTTGTACGAATTTTCGGGAATACCAATTATAGGGAGTAGAAAAATAAAAAATTTAAAAAACGTATTAATGCGAAGTTTGAATGTTCTGAGAACAGTTTCGCTCAGGGGCCCACATCTTGTGGGTACGTGGATGGCGACCACGAGCTGCCCGAGCTGGGACAGGCAGTTTTTCAGTTCTTTGTATGTCTGTCTTTTCCTTCCTCCTTTCAACATGCGTCAGACCGTGCGACGGGCCTGCCTGTCCTATTTCTTCCTGTCGCAAATACGCATGATAGGGTTGGAGGGAAAAGAGTAAGATCCGCCGACCCCGCATCATGGGAATGGGGCGAGGACAGAAGAAGAAGTTGTTCTCTTTGAACACTACAATTTGCAATAGATAACAATCATAGTCGATGCTACTCTCTCTACAATATTCACAATAATCGATAATCAACTTACTATAATAATATATAACAATCTTTTACATCAACATCTTTAAACAATCACGATATTGGTTGCACTCTGTTTCCCGGCACAACCTGAGCCCCCAAAAAGCAAAGACTGAGCATTTACCATCTCATACATGGTGGAGTAGAGTGGGATCGAACAATCTGATAATGCAATTTGTATAAATAAATAATGAATGTATTGAATGAATTAATTGTAGAAAGGAACGAAAAAATATAGGAGAAACTCAATTTCCCTTTCTCGTTTCCTCATTTTCTTTCATGGAAATCAATGAACTCGCTCTCTTGACAACAGTAAGATTTAACGAGCTTTTTAAGCTGCAAATACGAATTATTATTATTTTGAAATTCCTATCGGAATCCTCGTTTATTTACCCGAGGTGCTTTCGTGCATGGAGACACACACCTGAAACCCAACCGGCCTCTGGCCTACCTGCACCCCGTGAAGTTACATCATTTCCTGTCTCTAACTCCTGTTTTCGTCCCTAGCTAATGAACTAATCCTTATTTCTGGTTCCAGCCGGCTCCTTATATCCAACCTCTTCTATGCTAGTGAGGATGTCCTAGTTCCTCAGCACCGACTTCGTTCGAAAAATGCATCCCTGAGAGGGAAGCTTCTTTACGTCCCTTCCACAGAACGGAATGTCCCTCTCCTCGTAGAGTTTGTGGTGAGATCCAATCCAGGGGCCTGCTTGAGGATTTGTTTACATTAAATAAATATTATTTGTACGTTAATATGTAGTTCCCTTCAGGTGTTTTCTAGCAGAATGGAGCGCTGGAGGGAAGAATTGTTTGATTAAAAGGCAATTCTTTTTTCAGAGATTTTTTTTTGGTTAACGACAGGATGCATCCCTTTTCGTTTCGGTCATTTTGGTAGCCTTCATCAGAACCTTTTTGTCTAGATTTATTAGATTTTAATGTAATATATTAGAATGTATTACAATCATATGAGGCTTACTCATTTATATATATATATATGCGAAGACAGTTTTCTCGGTTAAGTCGCGTAGGTGCTGAGATTTACTCGACGGGTTCGGCTCTCTTTGGAGCCATTTTCAAGAGAGTAAGGAAGTTAGAGGTAATGATGGAGGGGGGTTGTTTACGGGGTCGCAGTAAACAACCCCCCCCACCATTACCTCCTAACTTCCTCTCTCTTGAAAATGGCTCCAAAAGGAGAGCCGAAACGTCGAGTAAATCTCAGCACCCCCACGCGACTTAACCTGAGAAAACTTGTCTTCGCATACATCCGGTCGCGGAAACCTTCAAGAACATTATATATATATATATATATATATATATATATATATATATATATAAATTATGTACATACCTTTTACATCGATTTGTTTTACAAGGGGACGGCCAAGTGAGTATATCACGGATTCGTTTGGAAAAAATTGAGGTGATACTTTAAGCCAAAAAAGATGTTGACGTGTTTCGGCGTTTTACTCCATAGAGCCCCGATTGGCCAAAAAAAAAATAAATACCGAAATAATTTTCGCGCTTTCAAGTAGTTTCTGTTTGAAACATTACGTAACAGTCAGCTGTGGCTAGGCTGGTAGCGTAGCCGACTGATAAATATGAGGACCCGGGTTCGATCGACGGAGTAAGCAATTTTTTTTTTATCTTTTAATGTTACCGTAACAAACAATATATTTAAAACTGATTCATATTATTTTTTTTTAGTAATTAAATTTGAAAATTTTTTTAAAATTGTTTTTCGAGTTTATTTATTACCTTAAAATTAAAATTTAAATGAAAAATATCATTTATTACAGTATTTAAATATATGAAGAAATAAAGAAGACATAAAATAATCCATTAATTAAATAAATACATGAAATTAATAAAAAATTTATTTGCTTATATTTGATAAAAAAAATTAGGTACAGTCAAGCGGATATAGATAACATGCAAAACAAATAAAAAGGCGAAAATAGCGCAGTTTATAAAGGATATTTTTTTTGCATGGATATTTTTGATTTCGGATTTCAGGAGAGAAGCACTATACTGTCTGTACTAATGAAACTAGAAAAAAAATTTTTTAAATTTAATTACTAAAAAAAATAATAAAATATGAAACTGTTTTAAATATATTGTTTGTTACGGTAACATTAAAAAGATAAAAAAAAAAAAAAAAAAAAAAAAAAATTGTATACTCCGTCGATCGAACCCGGGACTTCATATTTATCAGTCGGCTACGCTACCAGCCTAGCCACAGCTGACTGTTACGTAATGTTTCAAACAGAAACTACTTGAAAGCGCGAAAAAATTATTTCGGTATTTATTTATTTTTTTTTGGCCAATCGGGGCTCTATGGAGTAAAACGCCGAAACACGTCAACATTTTTTTGGCTCAAAGTATCACCTCAATTTTTTCCAAACGAATCCGTGATATACTCACTTGGCCGTCCCCCTTGTTAGTGTATATATATATATATTTTATTATTATCAAAATCTTTGGTATTTCTCACAAGAAATTGGTTATTTTATAAAGTTTTTTTATATACAAGTTATAAAATAACAAATTTTTAATTTATAGTGAATTTATTACTGCATATTCTGTAATAATAAAAACAACACTTGAAAAATTCTTGTAGAGAAATACCAAAGATTAATTCTTTTGTTTTTGCATCAGTTAGGCCTATTGGCATTTTCTCTGTGGACCGGCAAATTTGAACGAAATAGCGGGAATAACCGGGCTACGAAATATATTATATATATTCCACTGTATATTTGTTGTTTCTGGCTGGTAAAAATCGTATTATGGTTATCATAATTTGAAAAATACTCGAAAATTTCGATTTTTCTGACATTTTAGCCACCTCTAAATCACCTCCGTAAAATTTCGAACATATTTTTATAGGATGACACCTAAAAGAAATTTAGAAAATACTACAGTCAAGATACAGTCCAATGGACATTCAACTCACAATTCAATTAGACATAAGCCAAAACATTATTTTTAAAATATTATTTGTCTTGTTAAACTTGGTGTGTATTTGATTGTTTGTCCAACAGGAAGCAGGAAGATCGTCGTCGGCAGAGGAGAGAGCATCATCGCCGGATGTAGTTGGTCCCTTGCCAGCCTCCGGCGGTCTTCCTGCTTTCCCGGACCTTGGCGCCATGCTTCAACCCTCTTCCTCCTCCTCCTCTTTACAGCAACCCACAGTCTATCTCGGCACCTTCCAAGTAAGGAAGTGAAAAAAAAAAAAAAAAAAAAGTTTTGATTATGAATTAAAAAAAAAATGTATTGTAGATGATGGCGATGCCGATGTCAGCGATGACGGGATTGCTACAACAAGGTGGTAATATGTTCTTAGGCGGTATCCCGTCTGCACCTCCTTCGTTAATGAACACTGGACGACGGCGGTAGCGACTTAACAGAAAACATTTCTCAAGTTGTCACCAAACATTTAGGGATTTAACTTTGAAATTAGTTTTATTAGAAATTATAGTAATAATAATGATATATCGTTACTCTCTTATCTACAAAATATATTTATATATACCAGCTGGTATATATAGAGACATTGAGAGATGGAGAGAAAATATTCGTTTCATGTCAAAAATTCATTGTCGAGATTTTGATGAAAATATACGTTTTGAAGAACCCTGAGTCTAAAAAAAGGGTCCCTTACAATGCACTGTCTTGTTAAAAATAAAACATGAGCTACAAATTTGAAATTTTATTATTACAGTATAACCTCGATAAGTTAAAGTTCAAGGGAAACGGTTAGAAATTTGAGTTATCGAGTTTTTTTACTTATCGAGAGTTGAAGTTAGAGAGGTTATTGAATATAATTTTTAACGTACCGAGGTTTATTGACTTTGGGCACGTGAGTGAAAAAGGAATTTCGTTTGATCTATTTGTTTATTTAGAATAGTTTAGTTAAATATAAATTAAATTAATAGATTTATTTATTTACAAAAAAATCAGTAATTTTTTTCTGCTTCATGTATTTTTGATTTTCTGCATCAACTATTTTTTCGATGATATGTAAAGAAATACTTTAAGTTATAGAGGTCACCAAAATATTATTTTAAGTTATCGAGGGCTATGCTCAAAATATTTGTTTAAGTTACAGAGGTTTTGTTCTTTATGTAATAGAGGTTTTACGCTGTCAAGGGAAGGGAATTGAAAAAATTTTTAAGTTACTGAGGTTTTGAACTTAGCGAGGTTTAACTTATCGAGGTTCTACTGTATTAGGAGAATTTTTAATTTTAGACCACATTTTTGTATTAAATATTTATTAAAAATCTGGTGTGACTGGCGCACAGCACACAACTTTCTCTTACCTTCGGTAATCGAAAGTTGTGTACTGTGCTTGTCACACCAGATTTTTTGTGTCGACATGTATTTAGTTTCCGACAGTAGGGTACAATTGAATTCAAGATGTAAAATTTATAAGTATGGGAAAATGTTTATATTTTGATACCATGACAACCATTTCTCCTATCTTTTCTATGGAGTACAAGAGTAAAGTGGTCTTCAGAATATTTCAATCACAAAATGAGAATATACATTTTATAGAGAATCTAAAAAATAATTGATTTTTGAATTTAAAAAAAAATCGTTGGAGCAAATTTAGAGAAAATCGAAAAAAACTGAAAAAGTGAATCAGTAAAGTGCTAGTACTCTTTGGTCGATTTTGTTCAAAAGCTTCGTGTCACGTCCCATGGGGGTGCCTAACTTAAATATAAAATTTCAACTTCCTAGCTCTTTTCGTTCTTGAGATATTTTGTTCACAGACACACAGACACACAGACACACAGACACACAGACAGACCATGTCGCGAATACCACTTTTTTTGGATTCAGGGGACCTCAAAACGTGAAGATCCATCAAAATCTCGACATCGAATTTTTGACATGAATCCAATACTTTCTCTCTATATATATATTACATATATACATAGGTAAGAGAAAGTAAAAATATATAAATACTGTACAACGTTTCGACTGCTTAATCTGCAGCCGTAATCAAGTACTGGGCACTTGCTCCGACTCAAGTGAACCAACTGTCATGTCCGTTACTTGCCTTTTTACTTTCTCTTACCTATGTATATATGTAATATATATATAGAGAGAAAGTATTGGATTCATGTCAAAAATTCGATGTCGAGATTTTGATGGATCTTCACGTTTTGAGGTCCCCTGAATCCAAAAAAGTGGTTTTCGCGACATGGTCTGTCTCTGTGTGTGTGTGTGTGTGTGTGTGTGTGTGTGTGTGTGTGTGGGTGGGTGGGTGGGTGTGTGTTCAATTTTAAGCATGAAGGAATTGAGCTATGAGGTTGAAATTTTATATTTAAGTTAAACACCCCCCGGGACCGGAAAAATAAGCTTATAATCAAAATCGGCCAAAGAGTACTAGTACTTTACTGATGTACTTTTTCAGTTTTTTTCGATTTTCTCAAAATTTGCTCCAACGATTTTTTTTTAAATTCAAAAATCAATTATTTTTTAGATGCTCTTTAAAATGTATATTCTCATTTTGCGATTGAAATCTCCTGAAGACCACTTTACTCTTTGTATTTCATAGGAAAGATAGTAGAAATGGTTGCCATGGTAACAAAATATAAATATTTTCCTATACTTATAAATTTTACATCTGAATTCAAATGTTCCTTACTGTCGGAAACTAAATATATGTCGACACAAAAAATCTGGTGTGACAAGCACAGTACACATCTTTCGATTACCGAAGGTAAGAGAAAGTTGTGTGCTGTGCGCCAGTCACACCAGATTTTTATATATACAGCGACGTCAGCGCCATCTGTCGGCATTTCTTTGAAGTTAGATTCAAATTTTTTCCGCCAATTTCACTCATTTCCATGAAGTTAGTCACAATTATCAAAGCCAGTGTTTACATAAAAAGCATGATGTTACAATAAGTTTCCTGATTTTGATTTTTACATAGATGTTATAAAATATTATTATTAAATCATTCCAAAATTACACATATACATACATAATAATAATAAACACATTTGAAATTTCATACTTAAGTTAGGCACCATCAAGACGCTTTTATAATTTTTATCATTCTTAT
Source organism: Euborellia annulipes (assembly GCA_023213315.1). Classification (NCBI taxonomy): domain Eukaryota; kingdom Metazoa; phylum Arthropoda; class Insecta; order Dermaptera; family Anisolabididae; genus Euborellia; species Euborellia annulipes. The sequence goes on along the minus strand of JAKCPI010006506.1, from coordinate 3,272 downwards.
AAATTATGTATTTTCTTATGTAGAAAAGACTGATGATGGGAGAATAAAGTTCTACCGAAACGTCTCGGTAATTGTAGTAAAATTGGAGGATTTGATTTTTGACTGCTCCTACTTCCTACCTTGTGTGTAAATCAACAGCCACTTACTTCATTGGTTAATGAAAATCTTTATTGGAAATTTTCTAGGTTTGAACCATGAAAGTTTCCCTTAAAAAATATGTAATATTTTTTTTAAAAACAATGAAATAATCACAAGTAGAAAACGCATGGGTGGGACTTAATATTGTCCCTCATTGTACTTTTATATATATATATATATTTTTTTTTTAAGTGAAACTTATTTTATCCTCTCAAATTTTTTTCACTCTTCTATCTGCATGTCGCGTTACAAGCCGTGACGTTAAAGGCCGTGACGCTACAAGCCATGACGTCATAAGCCGTGACGACAAAAATCCAAAAATTGAAATTTAATATAACTTATATGACGAATTATAAAAAATAATTGTGAGATTTAATTATTCAATCTTTAAATTGATAATTTTTAAAATAATTTAAAATGATTCAATTGCTAAATAAATATTGTTCTCAGTTTTTAACATGCGTCTAGTGATTTCCCATAATTAATCCTCATTTCCTAAATATTAAGTTAAGATTAAAAACGCGATTTTAATATCCTTAATTGAAGAATTTTCTGAAAATTTTCATTTAAATGCCTACGATCCGTAAAAAGTTTCACATGCATCGTGATTTCAATAATAAATTAAGCTATAAAAACAATTTTATTTCTTTTTTTTTTTGTTTATTAAAAAAACATTCACACTTTTTTCTCATTCACACTCACTCACATTCACACAGTATTTTCGGCAACTTTGGCCATTTAAGACTTTAAACGATATCCGTTATTGATTATTATACATATTGAGGCCCAGGCATTTTTATTTAAGCCATTTGGTATCCAAATGCCATTTTTATTTCTTCTACCTAATTACATTTAGTCCTATATTTTTTTTTTTATTTGAAATAATAATGAATTTATATTTTTTTTAAAACTCTGTGTATGTTTATTTCAAGTGTTTGATAGCCTTCAAATAAAATAAATTTTTTGTCCCTTGGGCCACGATTCTAACCTTTGTCGCCCCGATGCCATCCATCCTACTCTAGAGATTCCTCATTAGACTGAAATTTTTCTGACTTATATACACTGCGCGTCAATAAAAACGTAACATTTTGTTTCTTCTTAAGAAAACCTGTTCTAATCTTCCTTAATGATACTATAATTTAATATGAAATATCTTATACATTAAGACAGTAAAGTTAACACAATTACAATTTATTTTAATCAATTTAATACAATTTAAATAAAATATAGGAAAAAATGTTGATATTTAAATTGTAGGACAAATCAACATAATCTCGTTCTTTTATGTTTTGTTGGAAATTAATTAAAAATTTTGTTTTTATAAGAATTTCCAATAAAATGGACAGAAAAGGAAAGATTATTTTAAAATTTTAAAAATTTTGATTTAATAAAAAAATTTCGACATTTTTGTCTTTGTTATATTTGAATTTGAATTATTTATTAAAATGAAATGGATTTGAGTTAAATTTACTTAGAAATGTATAAGTTACTTCAGATTATAGATAATGTGGTTGGGATTGGATATTTTTAATTTCGGATATAGGCCCTACTGTATTGTATATATAAAGAAGAAGAGAATACTGTATTTGTTATATTTTTATATTTTTTTTATTTTTTACAAATATACATAATATTAGCGTGATCCTATATGACGGTAAGTAAATTTTTATTAAAATTGGGAAGTTTTTCTGGGAGGAATTCACCTCCCTTGCTTCTTTAGCCTAAAGAGGTGGCGGTAAGCCAATTTGATCAGAATATATACCAAATAAGAGAAATTTTGAAGAAATACAAGGACACATTAACCATTAAAAATACTTTATATTTTTACTTACTTTTTTGGGATTTTCTTTCTCCATTGTAATTTAGATGACAAAAACCTTGCGTCTGACCTATTCTGATTGAGATAAGTAAAGAAATTTATTAGAGTTGAAAATATAAAAAATAATTTTATCGAAAATTGTTTATTTTTTTTTTTTTTTTTTAATAAACAACGATAAAAGGAGCCAACTTCAGATGATAATTGAAAAAAAAAAAAAACGAATAATTTTTCAGTTTAATCTTTTCAGAATATAAAGTGGCAAGCCCTCGCACAACTGACTAGTTTACACTTGACATTATCTCAGCATTCATGATTCTTTCGTTTTTTTTTTCATTTAGGCATACTATTTGTTTTTTGTCACTAAATTCCGAGAATTCCTAGTTTTTTTAATTTTCTTTAATCGAAGGAAACCGAACTGCAACCGAAGAGGACCGAAACAATTAGATTGACCCTGAGTTGTTTTCACTAGTGCTGAGCTTCGGTTCGGTTTCGGATCGGTTCGAGCTCGTCTCAGTTCGGTTCGAAACCATCCGGTTAAAGCTATTCAGTAGCCCTTAAAAATAAATTTTCGGACCCTTCGGGCCGAGAATTTTTTTAAAACTGCAGATCGCTCTAACTTTGGATGGTTTTTGAACCGGGCGAGCCGAAGCCGGGCAAACCAGACCGAACCGAAGCCAAATTCCCTAGTTGTTTTGAATTTTTTCTAAAAATAAAATAACCGAACTTAAAACCGAAGGTCTCGAGCCGCCTCCGGCGGCTCCGGACAAGGAATCCTGCAACTTCTTTTTAATATATTCTGGATGGATATTTTTTATTTAAATTTAAATATAAGAACAAAAGACACGGGTCTCCATCGGTGGCCCGCGGACCCAAAAGATGTTCTTAATAAGTGTAAACTCGAGCCTTTTTATAAAAAAGTCAGTGAATACTTTAACTTTTAATACAACATGAAGTTATCCTTTATCGTTCAATATTAAAAAAATAATAAACAATTTTCGATAAAATTATTTTTTATATTTTCAGCTCTATTTAATAAATTTTGCTTTACTTATCTCAATCAGAATAGGTCAGACACAAAGGTTTTTGTCATCAATTACAATGGAGAAAGAAAAAACCCAAAAAAGTGAAAAATAAAAATATATATTTTTAATGGTTAATGTGGTCCTTGTATTTCTTCAAAATTTTCCTTATTTTGGCATATATCTCGATCAAATTATTTTACCGCCACCTCTTTTAGGCTAATAAAGGAAAGGGAGGTGAATTCTCCCTGAAAAACTTCCCAATTTTTAATAAAAATTTACTTACCGTCATATAG